>CM062804.1:339762752-340065553 GCA_031772625.1 Pinus tabuliformis | reverse complement strand
TTTTTGTTGAGAAATATCAGGAGCCTGAAGGAGGAGGGTTGGGTTCAAGCCTTGCCTCCATGTACTCGATCATCCTTTTCATATGGTGATCTTTTAGGGTAGAAACATGGTTTCTACCTGCCTAGAACTGCATATGGGGTTGTATCAATGGTGGAAATATTCAAAAAATCTTCATTTCCTCTGTTTATCACTTAGTCATGTAGGAAAACAGAGTACAGGAATATGGGTAGTCTGACTCGTAACTGTAAAGTTGCTGAGTCTCAATTGTGATTATGTGATCTTGGAAGGTTTTGAGAGTATTAAACTCTTCTCAATGTATGTCCTTTCCTTGCAAGACTTGGAGAGGGGATATAGAGTCTTCTTATTGGAATGCAGAGGTTGTTTGACTTTGTATAGTTGCTTATTATCTAATCATATGAAGAAAAAATAGAGTTACAAGAATACAAGTTTAAAATGCTAGGCCTTCTTCTACTTATGTTTTGGAGAACACATATCACCTGATCACTCTAACAAACAAAACACAATAGCCAAACTCATTCCTATACCTCTTTAATTTTTCTCGTTTCCAAATAGGCTGAATGATCCTAAATTCAGTGGCAAAGTACAAGCTTTCTCTTCATGCAATCTCAAAACAACTCTGAGGGCCAACGTACCTTCATTGGATGAACGGAAAGGTATTAGCACATCTATTTAGGGTGCATCTTTATGTGCATTTGTGGCTTCTTCAGCACAAGCGTACACCATAGAGATGATTCGGTTTTGTGCTTGTGCTGAGGTGAGAATGGCATTTTACGAACAATGTTGCTCAGTGTCCTTGAATAGAGTTTGTATTGTTATAATCCTTGTGCAATTCAGTACTAGTTTGGAGAATTGATGGCTATTTCATATTTGTACAGGTCATGCTTGGAGGCTATTTTGCTTTGAAAAAGAGTTGAATATTCATCTACATTTTATTGTATCCATTTCCATTTGGAATCAATAAACCATTAAAAAGTTTTTTCACTGCCTTTGGAAGTAATAAAATACCCTATTGATATTCATTTTTTATCTCTAGTATATCATCATTATTTATGGAGGAACAGAAAAAGGGACTGATGTAGTATGGTCGGATGTGTGCCAGCATTTGCTTAATTATAATTTATCATTTATATTCCCAGAATGACAGTCTGCAACTTGGTAAAACCCTGAAGTTGGACCAATGAACTAATTAGGCTGGTGAATTGGGGTCTCTGAATTATTTTTGTTGTCTTCGGAAGCAATTAGCAATCTATTTATTTCAATATTTATCTCTATTATATGAACATCGTATATAGAAATACAGAAAAATAGGACCCGTCTAATATGTTTGTGGCAGTTTTCAGTTATAATTTAGTTTTCAGCATGGCACTACTACTGTGTGCAATTCAGTACTAGTTTGGAGAATTGATGGCTTGGACTTTCCTTGATTGGATATGCTATGACAATAGCAATTTGGCATGTTCTATTATGATTAAGGCTAGATGTAAGAATTATTAATTAACATTATTTCATGCAAAAGCAAATCTTCCCACAATCGTATTTAGGGAGGGCTAACCAAATTCATTTGAGTAGTGAATTTCCTTTAAAGAAGTCAAGGTAGTGATTGTACCGTGATTCAAATAGTTGAAAGACATTTATTTTTCATAAGATGTGAATGGAAATGCTCATAAATCACTGAAATAAACTAGTATTCATGCTATCATAAAGGTGAATCCAATTTACCTCATTGGCGAGAGAAAATTATTGTTCTTCTGACAACTAAGTTGAGCCATCTTCACCCAAGCTTGTAAGGGCACAGTCTATGCATTCCTATCATAGCTAATTCTAGGTGCCCATGCAGTAGTTGCATGAATAGCTAAAGAATTCCTCTTCCTCTTTGATCTGCTCCCTATTGACAGTCCATGAAACAACGATGCTGATCATTTAATTTCTGCAAGGTGGAAGAAACAAAATACCAAACCCAGGTAGTGGAATTACTTCCTTGCCATTCTCATTTTTTTCTTGGAGGCCTTTGAAAGATGACATGGTTCCTTTATTGAGACTACCGAATGCAAAAGAGGTAGACTCTTCTTGACATCATTAACAAACATGTGCTATCTATTTTCTAGACTGTAAGTTATCATAGACATTCTCCTGTCTCCCCTCTACCTCCTGGCCAAAAGGTTTTCTTGCTTCTCATAAAGACAAACACATATAACTAGATAGACAGATAGTTCAAATAGAAATTGACTTAATGTATTTTGTAAAGTTTAAAGCGAGTTTTCCCATATCTATCTTCTCCATGAACATGTGGACAATCATTCATGCACTAGATTTTTAAAAGGAAATGTGGACAAAAAACCTCTAACAAATCCACATGAAGTCAATGCTGAGGGACAATTTTGGAGCATGGAAAAGGTGCACTCACAGGGATTAAATCACATTGAAGAGAGGCTCCTTTGCTGTCCCAAAAGAAGGTTCTTCATCACAGCAAGGAGGCTTCCATATGCTGTCAAAGAAAGCTCCAAAAGAGCCCTAGTTGCAGTTTTCTATTCACAGCTAAGATGCAATCAAAGGGAGCCTAAATGAACCCCTAATCCACAATAAGAAAGAGAATCAATACACAGTCCTAAAGGATGTGTTTTAGGTGTTTTTCAAGTAAAGAGACCTAGCACGTCTTAGTATTTCAGTGGCAACATGATGATGACAGCATTGTGATTGAAACTATTCCTGAGGACTGTTTATAAGGTTGGTAACCTACAACCATATTATATTAATGAAATCTGTCCTAGACCAAAGTTCAAATCAGTACACTCAGATTGAGTCAACTCCTTGTACGACTTATACTACTGCATTGACAGTATTTGTTGACTGAAGATCAGAGGCCAAACTTGCTGCTAGGCTAGACCACAAGACATAGCTAGCAACAAAGGTATTGACTTGAAAGCGTGACAATGGTGGAGTTGCACCTCTAGGTCATGGATTGGTAACTGACAAAAAAAATAAATTCAGACCGCTTCAGTCCAATTCTAAAAAAAACTTGTTGTAGGCAAACAAATTTTCAACTAACCAACCAATGTGAAATGAATTTTCAATGAGATTATCAAATGTACTACACAAATTGATGATATATATATACGAAAAACAGAGCATTTATCAACCAAATTAAGACATCACATCTGTAAAATGCCAGTCATTGCACAATTGTTCTCTGTTTAAAAAAGTGAGTACAATGAGGAGTACCTGTATTTTTCATGAACTCTAGCTTCCAAAAGAGGAAAATCTGAACTGCACTTGTAAATTTCAACAGTTGTTCTTCTGAAAATCAGACAAAATCGTGCATGGAAGTAAGTTTAACAGTGCAGTTGTGGCGGGATCAATCCTGAGATCAGAACTGCTCTATTTATACTGAGTGATGACCTAATCAGATCAGATGATGGGGAGGGGTCAATGGTTAGTTTATTATGAGCAACTTCATTCTTACTAACATTTACTCACAAAAATCGTGCATGTATTTGCTGACAAAATAGTGCAGTAGATGCAGGTTGGTATTTCGAATGGAATTGTAAGTAAAATTTCCATTTTTTATTTTTTATTTTTTAATATCAAATAAGGAATTTATAAATTACTAAAAGAAAAAAATTAGAGATTTTTCCTTATTTCAAATAAGGAACTAGTTCAAATAAAGAATTTAGTGGTTATTAAAAAAGCTAAAAGTAGAGTTTTTTCTTTATTTCAAATAAGGAATTTAAGAATTTATTAATTACTCCCTATCTCTATTTTTCTAGCAATATATACTTGTCTTATATAAAACCTCAAGTAATAGGCTTGGTAACACCCCTGAAATAATATTTTCTCTCATTTATTAAATATTTTGTATTTCCACTTTTTAACTTGAGTCACAAAGAAACAATAAATCTAGTTAATATGCTAATATTGAGGACAAGTTTGACATGACATCTAGGTTAGTTGGGGCTTTTTGCACATTTAGGTGATGGGGAGCACTGTTTGCCATCATTATAAACCAAAGTAATATAGATGTTGTATGGGTGTTAATGTGAGGATAATTTTGCCCCTGGACAAGGATGGGTATCTTTGGGGCCTTGGACATCATCTAAGGAGAAACACCATTATTATCCCAGGGCATACGAGTGGTTTTGGTTGGTAAAGTAATAGTACAGACTGTGCACATGGTACAAAACCACCTCCCAGTGCCCCTAAGGTGAATGGTTGGCCTAGTGGTGCTCATCGCCAACATCAAGGTTTTTTGTTGGTGGCTAATGTCTACTACCCAATATTGTGACATTTTGATAGATCGATGTACCAACAACTAATACATTGCATTAGTGTTGGTTGACCTTGAGGTGTCCTTGATACAATTAGCCCGAAATTTGACCTAGACTTGATGGACTATAGTCCCCAACCATGGAGTGAGAGTCCTTGAACCCCCTATCTAGATGAGCTAATGGATAATGTAGGATGATATGCTAATATCGAGGACATTGAGCTTGACATGGCATGTAGGTTAGTTGGGGCTTTTTGCACATTTAGGTGATTGGGAGCACTATTTTCCATCATTATAAACCAAAGGAATATAGATGTTGTATGGGTATTAATGTGAGGATAATTTTGCCCCTGGACAAGGATGGCTTTGTTTGGGGCCTTAGACATCATCTAAGGAGAAACACCATTATCATCCCAGGGCGTACGAGTGGTTTTGGTTGGTTTAGTAATAATACAGACTGTGCACATGGTACAAAACCACCTCCCAGTGCCTCTAAGGTGAACGGTTGGCCTAGTGGTGCTCATCGCCAACATCAAGGTTTCTTGTTGGTGGCTAGTGTCCTACTTACTAATGTCTACTACCCAATATTGTGACATTTTGATAGGTCGATGTACCAACAACTAATACATTGCATTAGTGTAGGTTGACCTTGTTAAGGTGTCCTTCATACAGTTAGCCTGAAATTTGACCTCTCGATGGACTATAGTCCCCAACCATGGAGTGAGAGTCCTTGAACCCTCTATCTCCATGAGCTAAATTATGGAGAATGTAGGATGATATGCTAATATCGAGGACATGTTTGACATTTTGATAGGTCGATGTACCAACAACTAATACATTTCATTAGTGTTGGTTGACCTTGAGGTGTCCTTGATACAGTTAGCTTGAACTTTGACCTAGACTTGATGGACTATAGTCCCCAACCATGGAGTGAGAGTCCTTGAACCCCCTATCTAGATGAGCTAATGGATAATGTAGGATGATATGCTAATATCGAGGACAAGCTTGACATGGCATGTAATAATATCTGATTATCATCCTAGGGCCTACGACTGGTTTTGGTTGGTTTAGTAATAATATAGACTATGCACATGGTACAAAACCACCTCCGAGTGACTCTAAGGTGAATGGTTGGCCTAGTGGTGCTCATCGCCAACATCAAGTTTTCTTGTTGGTGGCTAGTGTCCTACTTACTAATGTCTACTACCCAATATTGTGACATTTTGATAGGTCGATGTACCAACAACTAATACATTGCATTAGTGTAGGTTGACCTTGTTAAGGTGTCCTTTATACAGTCAGCCTGAAATTTGGCCTCTCGATGGACTATAGTCCCCAACCATGGAGTGAGAGTCCTTGAACCCTCTATCTTCATGAGCTAAGTTATGGATAATTTAGGATGATATGCTAATACTGAGGACATGTTTGACATTTTGATAGGTCGATGTACCAACAACTAATACATTGCATTAGTGTTGGTTGATCTTGAGGTGTCCTTGATACAGTTAGCTCGAACTTTGACCTATACTTGATGGACTATAGTCCCCAACCATGGAGTGAGAGTCCTTGAACCCCCTATCTAGATGAGCTAATGGATAATGTAGGATGATATGCTAATATCGAGGACAAGCTTGACATGGCATGTAGATTAGTTGGGCTTTTTGCACATTTAGGTGATGAGGAGCACTATTTGCCATCATTATAAACCAAAGTAATATAGATGTTGTATGGGTGTTAATGTGAGAATAATTTTTCCCCTAGACAAGGATGACTTTGTTTGGGGCCTTGGACATCATCTAAGGAGAAACGCCATTATCATCCCAGGTCATACGAGTGGTTTTGGTTGGTTAAGTAATAGTACAGACTGTGCACATGGTACAAAACCACCTCCCAGTGCCCCTAAGGTGAACGGTTGGCCTAGTGGTGCTCATCGCCAACATCAAGGTTTCTTGTTGGTGGCTAGTGTTCTACTTACTAATGTCTACTACCCAATATTGTGACATTTTGATAGGTCGATGTACCAACAACTGATACATTGCATTAGTGTTGGTTGACCTTGAGGTGTCCTTGATACAGTTAGCTCGAACTTTGACCTAGACTTGATGGACTATAGTCCCAAAGCATGGAGTGAGAGTCCTTGAACCCCCATTCTAGATGAGCTAATGGATAATGTAGGATGATATGCTAATATCGAGGACAAGATTGACATGGCATGTAGGTTAGTTGGGGCTTTTTTCACATTTAGGTAATGGGGAGCACTATTTTCCATCATTATAAAGCAAAGGAATATAGATGTTGTATGGGTGTTAATGTGAGGATAATTTTGCCCCTAGACAAGGATGGCTTTGTTTGGGGCCTTGGACATCATCTAAGGAGAAACACCATTATCATCCCAGGGCATACGAGTGGTTTTGGTTGGTTAAGTAATAATAAAGACTGTGCACATGGTACAAAACCACCTCCCAGTGCCCCTAAGGTGAACGGTTGGCCTAGTGGTGCTCATCGCCAACATCAAGGTTTCTTGTTGGTGGCTAGTGTCCTACTTACTAATGTCTACTACCCAATATTGTGACATTTTAGTAGGTCGATGTACCAACAACTAATACATTGCATTAGTGTTGGTTGACCTTGAGGTGTCCTTGATACAGTTAGCTCGAACTTTGACCTAGACTTGATGGACTATAGTCCCCAACCATGGAGTGAGAGTCCTTGAACCCCCTATCTAGATGAGCTAATGGATAATGTAGGATGATATGCTAATATTGAGGACAAGTTTGACATGGCATCTAGGTTAGTTGGGGCTTTTTGCACATTTAGGTGATGGGGAGCACTATTTGCCATCATTATAAACCAAAGTAATATAGATGTTGTATGGGTGTTAATGTGAGGATAATTTTGCCCCTGGACAAGGATGGGTATGTTTGGGGCCTTGGACATCATCTAAGGAGAAACACCATTATTATCCCAGGGCATACGAGTGGTTTTGGTTGGTTAAGTAATAGTACAGACTATGCACATGGTACAAAACCACCTCCTAGTGCCTCTAAGGTGAACGGTTGGCCTAGTGGTGCTCATCGCCAACATCAAGTTTTCTTGTTGGTGGCTAGTGTCCTACTTACTAATGTCTACTACCCAATATTGTGACATTTTGATAGGTCGATGTACCAACAACTAATACATTGCATTAGTGTAGGTTGACCTTGTTAAGGTGTCCTTCATACAGTTAGCCTGAAATTTGACCTCTCGATGGACTATAGTCCCCAACCATGGAGTGAGAGTCCTTGAACCCTCTATCTTCATGAGCTAAATTATGGATAATGTAGGATGATATGCTAATATCGAGGACATGTTTGACATTTTGATAGGTCGATGTACCAACAACTAATACATTGCATTAGTGTTGGTTGACCTTGAGGTGTCCTTGATACAGTTAGCTCGAAATTTGACCTAGACTTGATGGACTATAGTCCCCAACCATGGAGTGAGAGTCCTTGAACCCCCTATCTAGATGAGCTAATGGATAATGTAGGATGATATGCTAATATCGAGGACATCGAGCTTGACATGGCATGTAGGTTAGTTGGGGCTTTTTGCACATTTAGGTGATGGGGAGCACTATTTGCCATCATTATAAACCAAAGGAATATAGATGTTGTATGGGTATTAATGTGAGGATAATTTTTCCCCTGGACAAGGATGGCTTTGTTTGGGGCCTTGGACATCATCTAAGGAGAAACACCATTATCATCCCGGGGCGTATGAGTGGTTTTGGTTGGTTTAGTAATAATACAGACTGTGCACATGGTACAAAACCACCTCCCAGTGCCTCTAAGATGAATGGTTGGCCTAGTGGTGCTCATCGGCAACATCAAGGTTTCTTGTTGGTGGCTAGTGTCCTACTTACTAATGTCTACTACCCAATATTGTGACATTTTGATAGGTCGATGTACCAACAACTAATACATTGCATTAGTGTTGGTTGACCTTGAGGTGTCCTTGATACAGTTAGCCCAAAATTTGACCTAGACTTGATGGACTATAGTCCCCAACCATGGAGTGAGAGTCCTTAAACCCCCTATCTAGATGAGCTAATGGATAATGTAGGATGATATGCTAATATCGAGGACATTGAGCTTGACATGGCATGTAGGTTAGTTGGGGCTTTTTGCACATTTAGGTGATGGGGAGCAATATTTTCCATCATTATAAACCAAAGGAATATAGATGTTGTATGGGTATTAATGTGAGGATAATTTTGCCCGTGGACAAGGATGGCTTTGTTTGGGGCCTTGGACATCATCTAAGGAGAAACACCATTATCATCCCAGGGCGTACGAGTGGTTTTGGTTGGTTTAGTAATAATACAGACTGTGCACATGGTACAAAACCACCTCCCAATGCCTCTAAGATGAATGGTTGGCCTAGTGGTGCTCATCGGCAACATCAAGGTTTCTTGTTGGTGGCTAGTGTCCTTTTTACTAATGTCTACTACCCCATATTGCGACATTTTGATAGGTCGATGTACCAACAACTAATACATTGCATTAGTGTTGGTTGACCTTGAGGTGTCCTTGATACAATTAGCCCGAAATTTGACCTAGACTTGATGGAATATAGTCCCCAACTATGGAGTGAGAGTCCTTGATCCCTCTATCTCAATGAGATAATGAATAATGTAGGATGATATGCTAATATCGAGGACAATTTTGACATGGCAGGCAGGTTAGTTGGGGCTTTTTGCACAATTAGTTGATGGGGAGCACTATTTTCCATCATTATAAACCATAGGTATATAGATGTTGTATGGGTGTTAATATGAGGATAATTTTGCCCCACAAGGATGGCTTTGTTTGGGGCCTTGGACATCATCTAAGGAGAAAAACCATTATCATCCCAAGGCGTACGAGTGGTTTTGGTTGGTTTAGTAACCCAACACGACTTCCTAAGAATAGTAAATCCTCCTTACTACTGCTGCGTGGTGATCCAGGAAACAAGATATCGATTTTTATTGCTTATCGGAGGGAATGCATTCCTCCACTCAAGGAGTTTTCCTCCTATCCACTTGTACAAACAATAGGCTTGATTAAGATAATAGGATTAGAAGAAAATCATAGGAAAACATGTGAATAATACGAGAGGTTCAGATTCCAAGATTTTTTTGTAACTTTGTCATCTTCAAAGTTACAAACAACATGTTTGTTAATTGAAGTGATATTTTATTTCAGCGCTTAGTTTAGCTTTCTTCTAAGGTTTTTAAGTTTCCTTGTGTTAACTTGGCCCATTGACCTGGGTGGTCAATATCCCTCTTGTATCATTTATGTTCACATATTTGTTTATGAGCAATTTTTTCTTACAGCTTATCTTAACATTTGTTGATGATAGTTGTAGCACTCTTACATTAGTTAGATAGAATTTTTACTTTGAATTTAGTTCATTTCCATTACTATTTTTAATTTTTTTTGTTCATTATGTGTTATTCATTGTTACTTACACTCTATTCTATTTTGCAACTACAAAAAACACTACAACCTCAACCTTGCATTTTGGTAGATTAACCCTACCACAAATTGTTTTAATGCATTGGATATGTTCACTTTCCAATTTTCCAACTTATCATTAGCATCATTTCCATCCAATACCACATTTAGCATATTCACCTTCACATTAGACTGTTTCTTGTAGAAAAATAAGGACACCTGTAGCAGTTTGCAACCCGACTTCCAAGCTTGCCCAAATTCACATGAAACATAAGATAATCTGTGATTCAACGATTTGGGAAACTTTTGAACATACAGATAATCAGTGATCCGTGTGCTTTGATAATCCGTGATCCGTGTGCTTTGAGGAGCGGATGCACACATTATATCCAATATGGTCATGGGTATCCTGTAGCATTAACAGGTGAGGCGCATCTGTCAACAACCCTTTCGAATGGCCAAGACAGTTTTATAAGCTCTGCATTTAATTCCATTCTTTTCTGTGACGCCGATCTTCCATAGTTTTTGCCTAAAATAGGTATGTGTTTAGGCTTTCTGTTTGTTTTATTAAAAAATATCTCTTTGAATAAATTATTATCATATCCTGTTGCCTGTTCAGATTGTTGGGGCTACCTTTAGATTATATCTTTTTGATTTTGCAGACTTTAAACACATATCCAACCCATTTCCTTGTAAGCTCTACTAAGCATAGGATGATAAAACGTTGCATTTTCTTGGATCGGATTCTAGCTTAGTTATTTCCTCTGCTTTTGGGCATATGTAAAGTTAAGTGCATGTTAATGGAATTTGATTACTTGTTTCTTTGTGTTAAGTACATTGATAAGCAGAAAAACCTTTATCGCTTCCGAAACATCTTCACCATGCAATTTCTGGGTAGAAATGTTAGGACGTCTTATTATTTTCAATGGCATATTACCACAAGAACGCTTGAGATGAGGGATACCCAGATTACGTCCAGAACAGATACAAATTGGTGTATTTTCAATGGCATATTACCACAAGTCTTCTTATTTTCAATAGAATATTACCACAAGAACGCTTGAGATGAGAGATACCCAGATTACGTCCAGAAAAGATACAAATTGGTGGTTCTTTCAGTGACCTATCCCTAGCCAGTTTCTCAACAATAACTTTCACCTTTTTCTCAGGAAGACTAATTTGAGAGGCTTCCATCTTTATATGAAACCACCCTCTTTCTTTTTCATGAATAGAAGATTTTGATATCATTGGGCATGGACTATCTGTTGTAACAAGTCCCAACATAAGTCGTCAAAATGGTCATATATTTTGTTCAATAGCACAATTACTGACCTGCAAAACATAAACCTCGTTTATTAATAACATCTGGAGCATTAAAAATCATATTTTCCTTCACAATGAAGCAACATAGAAACCCTCTGAATTGAAAATATCCATTCTTACAAGTAGTGGAAAGACTGAACTGTAAGTCCCATCATAAGTTGTCAAAATGGGCATAGATTCTGTTCAATAGGACAATGCCTGACCTGCAAAACATAAACCTCGTTTGTTAATAACATCTGGAGCATTAAAAAACACATTTTCCTTCACAATGAAGCAACATATAAACCCTCAAAATTGAAAATATCCATGATTACAAGTAGTGGAAAGACTGAACTGTAAGTCCCATCATAAGTTGTCAAAATGGCCATAGATTTTGTTCAATAGCACAATGCCTGACCTGCAAAACATAAACCCCCTTTGTTAATAACATCGGGAGCATTAAAAAACACATTTTCCAACCCTCAAAATTGAAAATATCCATGTTTACAAGTAGTGGAAAGACTGAACTGTAAGTTGAAATTCAGTCCAATCATTCTTGCGAGGGCCATCATAATAGCATTTTTATCAACGTTATGTTGAAATTGGGGTAGGGCTCACTGCGAAATTATTGTTGCATTCTGACTTTCAAAAGTCATCTTGATCATGTGAATGTATTGATTTTGAATTATGAAGGCTTTTGTCAATAAATTTCAGGCCCCATCCCCTGGTTTCTTTCAAACAGTGTCTTTGTCAGTTCCACTCTTCATAGTTTGTCTCTATGACCATAGTAGTGAGCTTGAGTGGACCCTCAGGGGGACTCTACACCAGCTAGGATCTGTGCAAGTTAGATATCAAGCACACTTTCACAACCCAACACTAGATACTCTACACCAGCTAGGATCTGTCCAAGTTAGATATCAAGAACACTTTCACAACCCAACACTGGATATTCACTGAGTTTGGAAGGAAATAAACTTTAAAAAGATTGAAGATCTATTTGATTGAGAAATCTTTGGAACAACATGCAGATTTAATTACACTACAACACATTCCTTGCTGAAAAATGATCCTTTAAATAGAATGCAGATCTATCTTATTCCCCACTATTTTCACCATCTTCCCATACACTATCAAAAACTCGCAAAACAACAAGGAGATCAATACTTTTCATTTCCAGAGAAATACCACCTACCACATTATCAATAGTTTCAAAAGGGAATCAGTTTCTTTATACCACAAATGGCAAAGTTCCTTTAAGGGGTACTCCTTTGGGGATCCTATTATTAGACTTTGTGGGTGGTCTATTTATTGGAAACAGCAAATGAACTCTATCAAACTTGCAATCTATGCCTCCTCCTTGTAGAGTTATATAAAGTGTTGTAGAACCTTTCTCATAATTCAACCTAGCTAGTTGTCTGCCACTGCATTTTTACCTCAAGATATCACTTCTTTGGAGATGGCTCTAAGGTTTGCATAAAATTATGAACCCATAGTTAAATAGGAACCTCCTATATCTCCTCATGACTTCGCAGTAATACATGTATCCCATTGGATTGGAAGTACCACCAAATTGTAGGGGCTAGTTGACAGAACTGGATTCCAAAATGTCATTACCTAGTGGACCCCAATTTCTGGTAGGCCTTTATCATTAAGTACCTCTATCATATCATGCGATGAGTGAAACTTGATTTGATGTGCTTACCCACCATTACATGGGGGTATTTTCCAAATTCATATACATTGTTGCAACCCTTTGCTCAGGCACAATCTACTCCACCAATTGTTCCAAAGATTATTTCATGGTGTCAGTTGTGCCATTAAACTCAATATCTTCTTAAGCTCTGCACTAATCCACCTAACCATTTTCAACATCATGCAATGACAAAAAAAATTTACAGTCTATTCAAGAGTGATTAAAATCTATATTTATCTTTTTCCATAGATCAGACACTGACACACAAGACAGAGTTCCGAGTCATCATTGTGCTCATACAAAATAAAAATTCTACCTTTCTTACACAAAGACACAAAAAGAGTTGACAATCGCAGGCATAGTAGAAAACATATTCACATTTAATATCAATTTTGACAAATGAGGTCCATTTGCAGAGTTTTGCGTACCACCACCTTTACACATTAAGCTTTGCTCTTAGTATCCTTCTCTACATACACGAAAAAGTTGTCTCCCATAGATTTTTCTCTCATGGCTATTTACTCTCACATTTCTTACTTGCTCTAACGTAATTATCCATCTGTTGTACCCACTCCCCATGAGAGAACTGTCTTACAAAAATATATCAAATTTAGCTAATTATCAAACCATAGGTCAATTGGGTGTAGCTCCAGTTGTTGAGAGGAAAGTAGTTATCCTCCTACATCTGGGTTCATATTCCACTTTGTGACATGCTTGCTCTCTTCATGAGCTAATTGCTGACAGTTGAGCTGGCCTTGAGCCCTGAAGAATCCAGTTTATCCTGGCTACCATTCTCAGAATGAGGGAAAGTACCCAGTGGGTTTCCTCCGAAAATTCATTATGCAGAGAAAAAAAGGAATATCAAACCACAAATGGGACATCTGAATTCGCTATGTCCAAGTGCTTACTTTGCTGTAATGAATAGCCTTTTCTAACTATGTTTATTTTCTTTCCTAACTGTGCCAAGCACTATGTTACAATGTTAACTATGGCATTCTAGTATCTCCTATTTTTCATTTTCAAATACTATATCTAGCTGTTGCATTGCTGTATTCTTCGTGTGCCAAATGCTTCATCGTTGCTGCACTAATAGCCGTGCCTTTTGCTGATATTAACCATGCCATTTGTGTGATGGTATTTGATAAATGTTTATAAATGTTGATCAGGAAATACCAATTAATCATAGTTAAATGGTTAATTACATGTGTGGTCTCAATTGCACGTTTTCTTTACCCAAATAAAGGGGGTTTGAAGAGTTTATTGTTGCCAACGATCTTCAAAACAATTGAGCTTACTGTTTCCAGGGATAATTATTTGGATAGAATGCTTATTATTTTTTCCTGAAACTTTATATATTTTTACTGTTTAAATTTTTGTTTTAAGAGCCACAACATATCTACTGCCTATGACTTTTGAATTCCAAAGTTGGTTAATAAGGTATCCACAATCTAAATTCACTTGTATTTACTTGTATGAGGAATTACAAATACAATGCACTTATTAAATTGGAGATGAAAACTGAATTACTAAATAGTTTGAGTTAACAACATTTCAATACTGAGACAATCTTCTATTACAAGTGAAAAGAGTGTTGAAATATGGGCATTTGTTTGGAATTCACTCTATGTGCCACTGTACCCAGTTAGTTTTATTGTTCTGTTTATCTGGTTTTACTTATAACACTTAAAAAGAGGATGAGAATGGAAACAGTAAAGGAGTAGAGAAACATCTTCCTCTGCGATAACAACAGCGATGGTGGAATGGTAAACGCTCCTCGCATATTCACACCTTGGAAACCTTATCTCGAAATGAAGCTAGTCCTCACTTGCATTAGAGCAAATCCATTTGAACCTTGTTGGGCCTTAAAAGAGAGATCAAATTTCTCCAAACACCTCGTAAACAAATATTCTTGTAAATTTTTTATATTTTTTAATACAAAATAGCTGAAAGGTAAGATAGGCCCCATATAGTTGACTCAGTAATAAAATTTAATTATTTTTAAATTAGATTTTTTTCATACAAAACATGTCTCCTTGAACAGAACATACTGAAAGGAAAGATAACCCGATGACCCCATATAGTTGACTTAGTAAGTAAAATTTTAAGTTTATATGGTATCAAATTCCTCATCAAATTTCTTTCCACATCATCCAGTGGTAAAAAATATATCGAAGAATTCAATATATTTTAATACACAATATATATTTTTTAATTTTTTTACATAAAATTTTATGTTTATCATATCAAATATTTTATATTTATAAGAAAGATTAAGTTTCTAAGAGTTTAATATCTTTTAATATGTAGCATATTATTACACAGTAATTTGTCACCATTGGTCACCGTCCCTGTTACCCCTTTCCCGTACTTTGGAGGACTCATTCCGGGACCTGTGAGCAGTGACATAACTTAAAAACACTTGCATTATGTTCCCCTAAGTATGGACTTCATGTGCCCTGAAGACACCTCCTGCAAAATATCCCTGAAAAGTGCCCTTTTTCCATTAGCGCGGGTCCACAATGTACTACCCGCGCCAATGAGGGAGATCCTTAAAAGAAGGCGCACCCATTGGCGCTCTGTCTTAGAGTAACACCCGCGCCAACCGAGTTTGGAAAAGATTTTTAACAAACGCGCACCGAGATGTTTTTTCCCTTCAAGTCATGAAGTCTTTTGAGGATAAAGCTAATCTTCTAGATGTCGAGATTCATCATCTATCCCTTACATCTATCCACATCGGCTTTTTGGAGATAATGCCAATCCATAATGGGTGTCTTGATTCATTGTATCTTCCTCCCCTTCTCCATCTATAGAAGTCTGTCCTCATGCATTTGACAAGCTAGTTTTGGGAGTGATGCTAGTAGTGATAACACTTGTTTTGAGTAAGAGTCTTGGAGCATAGGGAGGTTATGTTGCCGGAAGTCTGAGAGAGAAGGTCTATTGCAAGACATGTATAGCTGCTCGCCAAGCCAGAGGAGAGGTTCAACGTCAGAACTTTGGTTGTATCTTTCTCTGTTGATTATTCATTAATAAACGACTATCATTATGGTTCCGATCTTATTGTTCATGTTTGATCTATATCCTTTCTGACTAATATATAGTTGTATTTAGTGGATTTTATGCTTGTATTCGTTTCGTTCTTTGCATGTGCAGGTATCCATTCGCGGAGATCGTGAGGATCGTGACCTGCCAGAGCAAGGGAACGGGAGTATCAACTCTTCTACGACACGAGCGTTGGACTCCGGGTTGGTTCTCATAATCCACTTTCAATTTGCAACTAGGAACTTGCATGGTAGCGTTAATTGATTGTTGCAAGACCCATTTTGGGCTAGTGGGATCGCTTATGTCCGCAGAGGGGATTTACCTCTCCAACAATTTGGTGACTCCACTGGGGAGAAGCTATTTGTTGTTTGATTCATAAACCTTGGACGGAGTCTGAAGCATGGCCAGGCAGCCTTCGAAACGCTATTGCTTTGCATTAGCGAAGTAGATCAACGCCACTTCAGTCAATCTCCGGTTTGGTTTAGGAACCGAACAGCTTGAAGTTTGTCATGCACCTTGATCTCTCTTGTTTGCTTGCTTAGATGAGTTTTCTGAGCTGGATTTTTATGCTTGGTCTGCATGTCTGTATATTTGATCTGTCTGGTTTCTGTTGGTCAAGCCGTGAACTGTTGGTTTTTATTTTTTAGTCGGAAAATTTGATTAGTGCATTTTTAGGCCTGACAGTCGCACCAGTTGGCGCAGGTTGCACATTGACAGACCGCGCCAATCCTTAATTAGCGCAGTTTTCTTCCTGACAGTCGCGCCAACCCTGTGAACTTGTTCATTTTGCTTGTTTATAGCCTCCCAAGCTTGGGTTTCCTATTTTGTTCAATCATTTGAATGTATCAAAGTCTTTTTTCACTGGTTTTGAGTTTTTTTCTGGCAAATTATTAATTTGATTTCCTTTGATCATTACTTGGAGGTTTGTCTCGATCTTTTCACAATTTTGCATCTTTTTGCTTTTGTTTTTGCAAAAAAATTTCCCCCTCATTCGCCGGGGGGGGGGGGCTAAATTGTGTATGAGTGTTAATTGCCTTTGAGTGTTTTTAGTTTATGATCTTTGGAACTCTCACCCGTTTTTCTTGGTTTGCACTTGATTGGTTCTTATATTACATTAGAATCATCGTGTGTTTGAGAATTCTCTTGCATAGATCACACTTGCATAATTAGAATTCTCATTTTCAGGATATGAATGAAAAGTGTGCATAGATTACATTTGCATACTTTGGGTGTTTGCCAGTTTCTGTTTCGGTCTTCTCTTGATCCAGTCAATTTTTTTGGATACTCTTTTGCATCTGTTTGGTGGTTGTTGAAGCTTGTTTTTGGGTTATTCGAGCAATTTAGTTCTTTTTGCTTGATTTCCATATGGCTTCGTTTTGAGTCTAGATCACATGGCTCATTGAGATTTTGGAGTTTTTCTTGGTTTGAAGGATTGCCTTTCTTTTCAAAGACTTGATTGTGTCCATTGAGTGAAATTTGTTTTTTTTTCTCTCTGTTATTGTTTCTCAAAATTTACTTAGTGCATTTTGCCAATAAAAGAAAAACGAACAATCTCTTTTGCGTTATATTAGTTAATGGAGATTAAAGTTTTTCGTTGTTGTTAGTGATTAATGACTTTAAAGAAAAGTTTCTTTTATTGCCATTAGCTGCATTAGAGTTATCATTGTTTGTTTTATGATCATTTTGTTCGATTGAAAGATCTCAACTCTCTCGTAGTTAGCATTCATCGAATGAAATGATATATTTTGACATATAGTTTGCATCTAGGAAATTTTGAGATATTACATATGGTAAGGCCTGAAAATCGAAACCTAATCAAAGATCAACCATAAAATGAACTGAATGAATCTAACAACGCATTGGAACTTAACGCACACATTTAGAGGTCTAGGCTAGAGACGTGTTCCGACGTCGTTAAACCTAGTCACTGTTGTTTCACATTATGGTTGGGTGATTCCTCCTTTTGTGACTCGATAGTGGTCTAGTACGGATTTGTGCTCCCACGTACCGTCGAGTATATGTGGAGACCCCACTAGGTTATCATCCTTTATCCACAGGAAGCCGTGTCTGCCGCCATACAAGCCGTAATGCACTGAACACAACATTCGGGAAGATTGACTGCCGTATGACAAGTCCTTGGTTTTCATATGATTGCCAAGGTGTATAAGCAGTTTTACGGATTGTTTGGTAAACCTTTTGCCTAGTTCTCCAGAGTAGTCACTTTTGACCCTTTTCGGACTCCCTAAAAGAAAAGGTTCACCTGAGCATTTGTCACTTCGGGCTCACTAAATATTCGAAGGAGACTAGAGTCATCTTTTTGTCCTTTTCTCGACTCTTAAAACATGAAAAGGTCAAGTTCAGTTCCTTTGTCTTAAAATTTATTCGGCCACGATACACATTTACCCGGTTAGATCTTGTTTGTGTTAGCTTGAGTAGGGTTCTTTCTCGTTTTCAATGGCATCCTTCCTTGAGTCTACCGGCCAAGGTGTTCCCTCGGATGGAAACCCTAGTCCATTTCCTTCTTTTGGAAATGTCGGTGCTCCGTATATGGCAACTTTGTCTTTGCCTGGGTTAACCATCGGTTTGCTCGTATGGTTGTTTTCGACCTCGGTAGTCCCGAGTGTGATGACTCATGTTCCACCGTCTTCTCCACCCGAACAACATCATGTTGATTCCAAGGTGGACCTCTCCCCTTCTTCGCCTATTTCTGCGTCCTCATCTTCTACTTCGCCTAGCGAAAGTTTGGATTCAAGTAACCAGGTGGCTAAGAAGAAGAAGAAGAAGACGAAGAAGAAGAAGACTCCTAAACGAGAGGTTAAAAGTACAACTCAAGTCGAGCCACCTTCTGCTCCTCCGCGGAAGGTCAAATTTCCTTGTAGGTTGTGCAAGGAGGACCATCTTCTTCACGATTGTCCTGGCATTCCCAGGGTTTTAGAAGTATGGTCTCACGATCTGGCTCACCCCTCATCGTCCTCTGGAGATCATGGCGATGTTACCTTATCAGCTGGAAATGGTAAGGGAAAAGGGAAGATTCGAATCCCCTGTAGACTTTGTGAAGGCAATCATCCCCTTCACCTTTGTCCGCTCATGGATAAAGCCTCTGTTGTCTTGGAAAGTCTTACAGCTCCCTCACCCCAACTTCCCGTTGGTTATCAACGTCTCTCTGCAGCCGCAGATCGTTGCCCTGCTGACAAAGAGATCGACCAAGCTTCCTCTCTTGTCAAGCCTCCTGTTCCTGAACCTGGCTCTGCCAAGCCTGTTCCAGACCAACCATTGGTCGGAAAGAGTGTCGACTCGAGTTCACCACTCGATCACTCTATTTCGAAAGAGCATAATTGCCATGTTCTTCTCGTCTCCTCAGATTCTCCTGAGTCCGGAAATGACTCTCCTATCCCAGTTTCTCCCGAGAGTCCTGCTTCGGTCCCTTTAGAGCAGGGGGGCAATCATACGATTCCCCCACCAAGTAGTTCAGTCGTTTCCTTCGACTGGAGTCGTTTGACCACCTCTCGCCTTCCATCCCATGTGCCTTTCTGGGTTACGGTACACGCCTATAATAAGGCGATACCTGGCACTGTTTTGGATGAGGGTGCATCTGTCAGTCTTATGCCTGCCACTACTTGGCAAGCTTTGGGTTCCCCACAGCTTGTGCCAGTCGCGCCGAATCTGACGGCTTTTGACGGAGGAACTAGTCAACCATTAGGGATCCTTCCAAAGTTTCCTATTACTTTGGGAGGCAAAACCATCTATATAGACGTATCGGTTACCCAAGGTGCTTTAGATTTCAGTCTTCTCCTTGGCCGTGACTATGTTTATGCCATGGGGGCCCTTGTCTCTTCACTTTTTTGTGTGGTTTGCTTTCCACATGATGGAAGAATTGTGACTATCGATCAATTATCATTCGTTCGTCCACGGGTCCCTCCTGCGCAATCGTCATCCCATCCTGGTTTTCATCCACCAGTTGCATCTGCCCCAGCACAGATCAACTATGTGACCACCTATCCTGTGCATGTATCCAGTGATGCCGCCATTGTGCATAGTGTCCTGGGGGCATTGGGCCCTGACTTCCAAGATGTTTCCCTTCCATCGGGAGTGACACTCTCGGAAGCCCCGACTTCCTGTTCATTATGATGAGGCTCGGGCGGAGCATAGTTCATTTTCCTGTGTCAAGCTCCTTAAAAAATGAAATTAGGTGGTGGAGCATAGTTCTTTTCCTGTGTCAAGCTCCTTAAAAAATGAAATTAGGTCTGGTCGGAGCATAGTTCATTTTCCTATGTCAAGCTCCTTAAAAAATGAAACTAGGTCTGGTCGGAGCATAGTTCTTTTCCTGTGTCAAGCTCCTTAAAAAATGAAATTAGGTGGCCGAGAATAGTTCATTTTCCTGTGTCAAGCTCCTTGAAAAATGAAATTAGGTGGTGGAGCATAGTTCATTTTCCTGTGTCATTGTTGAAAATAATACTGAGAGGGGGGGTGAATCAGTATTATCAAGCAATTTAATAAATCTTCCTTATTTGATCTTGAATTATTTTTGCATGTCAGTACCATAAAATAATGAGCATGAAAAACAGATAATCACACCAAAGAACACAAGATGTAAGGTGGAAACCCAATGTGGGTGAAAACCACCTGCTGCAATATGTCTCTATCTTCTTTCAAATTAGAAACTTCTTTTACAATGATTTTGTACTGGTGCAGTCCTTTACGAGTACGCAAGCTGCAACCTGCAGAGAGCTACAACTCTCTCTCTTTCTCGTTTTCCAGTCTACTCCTGGAAGGGAGCTACAACCCCCTACTTCCTTTCATAAAGCATCAGATGATCAACAAGTACATAACAGATATAGACCACTACAGATATCAGATCAGTAATAACAGAAACAACCCAGAACACCTTATCAACAGAGAAATTCAGTCAACAGAACATCTTAAAACAAAGACGCAGTTTTTCTTTCTGTGGCCTGCGACCAGACGCAGTTAACTTTCTGCTACCCTGCGTCCACACGCAGATATCCTTCTGCTCCGCTGCGTGCCCACGCACTGTTCCTGTGACTGCTCTGCGTTCTGTTGCTTCAGGGATGCACCCAAAGATACTATCGCGCCGCGTCTTTCGCTACAGAGATGCACCTGAAAACATTATCGCGCCGCGTCCTTCTGCTTCAGAGACGCACCTGAACCTTGATCGCCCTGCGTCCCCACGCAGGTCTCTTTCTACTGTACTGCGTCTCGGCGCACTTACCCTTTACAGTATCAGCGTCCCGGCGCACTTGCCCTTTACAGTATCAGCGTCCCGGCGCACTTTCCCTTCACTGAACCTGCGACCCTTCAGATGTAAATGATATGAAGACTTCAGAACAGACCCAAACAGTCAGATCTACAGATCTGATCATGCGCCATAGAGATCACAGTCCATTAGAAGATTCGCCCTCTTAGATCTGGACTAGATCTCACCAAATAAGATATTCAACCCAAGACACTTGCTCCATCCAAATGAACTCCTTTGCTTTATATAGGCAAGCTCCTCCCCAAAACATGGAACAATACCACGAGCCGACACCATAGAAACACAAAACCATCGGCTAGATACCACACAAGAAACCCCCACGTGCTTTTCTCTGCCTTGAAATGTGTGCACTGGGTAGACGCACCCCCTGAACGGCTGGCCGGCGTCCCTGGGCGCGGGTTCTGCATGGTATACCTGCGGGGACACACTTTCTGAACCGATTGCCTGCGTCCTTCTTAATTTTCAACAAACTGAGAGTCTTACCACTGGAGTTGCCATCAAGTACAACATCTGTAACATACAGTCATACCAGAAAACATAATGCCAACAATCTCCCCCTTTGGACTTGATGGCAACCTCACAAACTTTAGCTTCATTCTCCCCCTTTGACATCAAGGGCAAAGGGTATGCTCCCCCTAAGCTCATGCTCCCCCTGAATATGAACCAGATCTGCAGCAACGCACCACCATGAAAGAGATAGAGACATATTGCAGCTATTTCCAAGATCTCCTTCTCCATAATGCCAACAATGCATTATGTGCTCCTCCTGAGCCTGTACCACCAATAAGAAGAAGTTCAACAAGATGATGCATCAACAACCCCCAGCTTTTGCCTGAGGTATTCAAACGTGTCCCTGGGCAATGGTTTGGTAAGAATATCAGCAACTTGTTCCTTGGAAGGAACATACTCCAACTTGACTTTCTGTTCAAGCACTTGTTCCCGGAGAAAATGGTACTTGATTGGTATGTGCTTGGTTTTTGAATGCATAACCGGATTTTTTGAGATGCTGATTGCACTTGTGTTATCACATAAGATGGGGATAGGTGGTGTACAAGTGATTTGAAAATCCTGCAAAGTCTGCATCATCCAAAGGAGTTGAGTGAAACAAGATGCAGCAGCAACATATTCTGCTTCAGCTGTAGACAAGGCAATCGAACTCTGTTTCTTGCTGAACCAAGATACCAGTCTGGAACCCATAAAGAACGCACCACCACTTGTGCTTTTCCTGTCATCCACGCTTCCGGCCCAATCTGCATCTGTATAAGCATGAAGAGTAAGATCTGTATCTCTAGGATACCATAAGCCATAATTTTGAGTCCCTTGAAGATATTTGAAAATTCTCTTTACTGCCTGAAGATGAGTCTCCTTCGGATTTGCCTGAAATCTTCCAACTATTCCAACTGCATGCATGATGTCCGGTCGGGTACCTGTCAAATATAGTAAACTTCCAATCATAGATCTGTAGGTTGGTTGATGTACTGCTGCAGATTCATCATTTGCACTGAGACTACATCCTGTGACCATGGGTGTACATACTGGTTTTGCATCTTCCATGCCATATTTCTTCAAAATCTACTTGAGATACTTGGTTTGAGATAAAAAGATTCCTCCTTTCTTTTGTTGGATTTGCAAACCAAGGAAATATGTCAGTTCTCCTAGCAAGGACATTTCAAATTCTTTCTGCATGACCGAGGCAAAGCTTTGACTCATAGCTTCTTCATTGCTGCCAAAAATAATGTCATCTACATACACAACAAGTATTAGTAATTTGTCATTTTCAATTTTTATATACAGATTGCTATCTGCTGAACCTTTTGAGAAGCCTTGTTGATGAAGATATTTGTCCAACCGGTAGTACCAAGCCCTTGGAGCTTGTTTGAGACCATAGAGAGCCTTTTTCAATCGGCATACAAGATTTGGATCATTTCCAAGAATGAAACCATCTGGCTGTTCAATGTACACTTCTTCTTCCAAGTCTCCATTCAGAAAGGCTGATTTCACGTCCATTTGAAATACTTTGAAGTTTTGAAAACTTGAGAGAGCAAGGAACATTCGGATGGCCTCAAGTCTTGCAACAGGAGCAAAAGTTTCTTCAAAGTCTATTCCTTCTTGCTGCGCATACCCTTTACAAACAAGTCTGGCTTTGTTTCTAATTACTTCTCCATTTTCATTCAATTTATTTTTGAAGACCCATTTTGTTCTGATAACATTCTTATCCTTTGGTCTAGGAACTAGCTCCCAAGTGTTGTTCTTTTCGATTTGCTCAAGTTCTTCATCCATAGCTTTCACCCCACATTCATCTTTGCAGGCTTCTTTCACATTTTGTGGTTCAGTAGAGGAGAGTAATGCCAAATAGCTTGAGGCTTCTGCAACTGTTCTTCTTGTTTGTACACCTGCTTCTTTCTGCCCCAGAATCTGAGATTCTGGATGATTCTTCTGAACATATCTGGATGGAGTTTTCTCTTCTATTCTTGTCTGCTCCTCTGGTTCTTCTTGAGGTTCTCCTTGGGGTTCTTCTTCTTCATCATTCTGTCTTTGAGGGTAGCCTTCATCTTCTTCTATATCTTCATGATGTACTTGCCTAGGAATATATCCCTTCTCATCAACCACTACATCAATGCTGTCAACAATTCTGCCAAGTCTTTTATTGTAGCATTTGTATGCTTTGCTATGTGGAGAATAGCCAAGAAGAATGCCTTCATCTGCTCTAGGTTCAAGTTTGCCAAGCTGCTCATCAGTATTCTTGATATAGCATTTGCTCCCAAAGATTTTGAAGTGCTTTACCGAAGGAGTTTTACCACTCCAGAGCTCATGAGGAGTTTGAGTGTTGTTCACCCGGACATTTGTCTTGTTGAGAATAATAACCGCAGCATGTGCAGCTTCACCCCAGAAAGTTGCGGGAGTTCCTGATTCATCAAGCATAGCACGAGCCATTTGTTGGATTGTTCTGTTCATTCTTTCAACAACTCCATTTTGCTGAGGAGTTCTAGCTGTAGAGAATTCTCTCCTTATCCCATGTTCATCACAGAAATCGAAAAATTCATTTGAAGTAAATTCCCCTCCTCTGTCGGATCTGAGGCACTTAATTTTGTGACCTGATTCATTTTCAACCAAGGCTTTGAAGGTCTTGAATTTTTCGAATGCTTCATCTTTGTGCTTCATAAGTCCTAACCAGACAAACCTGGAGAAATCGTCAATAAATAATATCAAGTATTCCTCTCCTCTAGGTGTTCTTTTCCTAAATGGGCCACATGTATCTGTATGTACTAGCTCAAGAGGCATGCTAGCTGATCCCTCTTTCTTTGGAAAGTTAGTCCTGGTTTGTTTTCCAAACTGACATGATCTGCATATGGTGTTGTCAGGAATTTTGATATCTGGAAGATCGCGAACTGCCTGATATTTGCATGCTTTCCTTATTTGTGAGAAGCTTAGATGTCCCAACCTTCGATGCCATAACCAGTTCTCTTCATCCTTGCTAAGATAGCATTGTTGTTCTCCTTCTTCAAATATGTACAGATTATTTGGAGTTCTTTTGCCTTTGAGTACTGTTTTACCTGTATCAAGATCACGAACAAGACATCCATTCGATCTGAAAATAACCTCGGTTTTTTGATCACACATCTGGCTGACACTTAGTAGATTATGCTTCAATCCATCAACATACAAAACATTTCCAGCCTTGACCTTTTCTTTCAAAAGAGCAATACCTTTTCCTTTTATAGTTGCAGGAGTATCATTTCCAAAAGAAACTTTCTTTCCCTTTTCTAAAGTAGAATAAGATTCAAGTTTTTCTTTATCACCTGTCATATGTTTTGAACATCCACTGTCAATGTACCATAGATTTTCCTGTCCTTCTGCATAAAATGCTATCCCACATCTTTCTGTTTGAGGTTCCTTTATTCTCCATGTTTTGGTGCTTGTGGCTTGTTCCTTTTTCTCCTGAAACCTGCTCCTGCATTCAGAGTCTTCATGACCAAAATTATTGCAAATAGAACATTCAACTTCATTTTCAAGAACTGAAAAGTTGTTATAGGTCCTCTTTGTAATCCCTGTCATACTTCTTTGTTTTTGAGCTTCCCTAGTCATGATTGTTTTATATGCAACACATTGAGCTGCTTTGTGACCAAAGTTATGGCAAGAAAAGCATTGTCTATTGAAGAAGCTTCTGCGGTTATTGAATCTACCAGCCAACTGATTGTTATTTCTATTTTCATCTATTCTTGAACCAAACTGAGAAGATTTTACCTGTGGCTGGTTGTAGCTTTTGTTCACCTTTAGGATGGTTTGTCCCTGATAGTTTCTGTTTGTAATTCGTCCCTGCTTTACCTGATTATCTTCATTGTTCTTCTGCTCATTTCTTCTTGCTGCATCAAAATAACTTTTTGAGGTGGATGCTTGAGAGGTTTCTCCATTATAGCCCAAACCTGTCTTGTTTAGAGGAGACCGCTGCACATTGATAATCTCATCCAAAGTTTCAGATCCTTTGACAAACTTAAGATTAATAGCTTTTGTTTTCTCAATTTCTTTTCTGAGACCAACAATTTCACCTTCTAGTTTTTCAAGATGTTTTTCCTTTTCATCAATTTGAAATTGCAAAGTATCAATGATCACATTCTTTTCTTCTATGCATCTCTTGAGTCTAGTAATTTCATCATAGAGATTATCCACATCTACAACATCCTCATAATCATCATCTTCAAATGCCATTAACAACTTATATTTATTACCTTGTTCATCTTCATCACTGTTTGATAAGCCATCACTATCTTCATGGGTGTAGTAGCTTTTCTTATTTGCACTTTGTTTCCTGTTCCATCTAGCAGGTTCTTTTCCTTTATCCTTATAAGGACATTTTGCAGCATAATGACCTACTCTTCCACAAGCAAAGCATTTGAAAGGTAGCTTACCTCTGTCTGGTCGGAGCATAGTTCTTTTCCTGTGTCAAGCTCCTTAAAAAATGAAATTAGGTGGCCGAGCATAGTTCATTTTCCTGTGTCAAGCTCCTTGAAAAATGAAATTAGGTGGTGGAGCATAGTTCATTTTCCTGTGTCATTGTTGAAAATAATACTGAGAGGGGGGTGAATCAGTATTATCAAGCAATTTAATAAATCTTCCTTATTTGATCTTGAATTATTTTTGCATGTCAGTACCATAAAATAATGAGCATGAAAAACAGATAATCACACCAAAGAACACAAGATGTAAGGTGGAAACCCAATGTGGGTGAAAACCACCTGCTGCAATATGTCTCTATCTTCTTTCAAATTAGAAACTTCTTTTACAATGATTTTGTACTGGTGCAGTCCTTTACCAGTACGCAGGCTGCAACCTGCAGAGAGCTACAACTCTCTCTCTTTCTCGTTTTCCAGTCTACTCCTGGAAGGGAGCTACAACCCCCTACTTCCTTTCATAAAGCATCAGATGATCAACAAGTACATAACAGATATAGACCACTACAGATATCAGATCAGTAATAACAGAAACAACCCAGAACACCTTATCAACAGAGAAATTCAGTCAACAGAACATCTTAAAACAAAGACGCAGTTTTTCTTTCTGTGGCCTGCGACCAGACGCAGTTAACTTTCTGCTACCCTGCGTCCACACGCAGATATCCTTCTGCTCCGCTGCGTGCCCACGCACTGTTCCTGTGACTGCTCTGCGTTCTGTTGCTTCAGGGACGCACCCAAAGATACTATCAAGCTTGTTAAAAATAATTGGGGTACTCGCCAGAAATGGCGGGGAAAAAAAAGGAACCATAATTATTGTCGTGTCGGCAGTGTGTCGCTCTTGAACATGACACTTGTCTGTTTTCGTGTCTGAGTGGGGATATCTCATCTCATTTTTCACTTGCCTCCGTGGATTTGGGTAATCCTGTTTGACCTCTCATCTGCTCATTGCCTCGTCACCATGACCTCTAATCCGTTGATGTCAAATACTGCCAATTCCACTATCGTGCCGCCGATATGTTCAAGAGAAGTTGACCTCTGCAGAAAAACAACCTCCCTTTGATAGCTCACATAATCCTGATTCACAACATTATCTCTCTGTCTCGTGTCGATGATGTGGGAAACATTATGGCCCACCGTTGATCAAGGTCACTTCCTGTCGACTTCAGCTCCTTATCCAGGAAGCTGATCTAGAGACTCCCTACCGGTGCCTTGGAGCCTGCATGCCTCAATGGCAGGTTCTTCGTGTTCGACGTGAGGTTTTCATCATTGGCCTCCGATCGAATGATTCTACGGGTGTTTGACGCCAGATCACTAATTCGCACGCCGTAGATTGTACCTATAGTACCTTGAGGGCCATTGTCATTATTGGTGGTACCTCTCGCGTCTGTTAACAGTTTTCAATATCGACTGGTAATCAGACGATGTTCATGCATGTTCGACTTCAGCTCATATATTCGCATGCTTGAACTTGTACTTTTGTTCGGGTCGAGATGGAGCGCAAGACCCTGGATTTTGTCTGTTGTAATCCAGGCGTGATTCTTGTTACATGACTCATTCACTGGATGGCTGCGACCATACCTGAGTTGATTCATTGATCCTAATCAGATGGCTGCGCCCATACTATGGATCTAGATTATTATGTACTCTCTTATGGATGGCTGCGACCATACCACATATATCATGTACTTGAGCTATCCGTTGTATCTCTCGATGCAGATTCTCGGTGGTAGCTACATGTGTTCTTGTAAAGAATTTCACCCCTCTCTCTCTCGGGCCTCATGCTTTAGGGGGCATCTGTTACACAGTAATTTGTCACCATTGGTCACTGTCCCTGTTACCCCTTTCCCGTACTTTGGAGGACTCATTCCGGGACCTGTGATCAGTGACATAACTTAAAAACACTTGCATTATGTTCCCCTAAGTATGGACTTCATGTGCCCTGAAGACACCTCCTGCAAAATATCCCTGAAAAGTGCCCTTTTTCCATTAGCGCGGGTCCACAATGTACTACCCGCGCCAATGAGGGAGATCCTCAAAAGAAGGCGCGCCCATTGGCGCTCTGTCTTAGAGTAACACCCACGCCAACCGAGTTTGGAAAAGATTTTTAACAAACGCGTGCCCGGATGTTTTTTCCCTTCAAGTCATGAAGTCTTTTGAGGATAAAGCTAATCTTCTAGATGTCGAGATTCATCATCTATCCCTTACATCTATCCACAATGGCTTTTTGGAGATAATGCCAATCCATAATGGGTGTCTTGATTCATTGTATCTTCCTCCCCTTCTCCATCTATAGAAGTTTGTCCTCATGCATTTGACAAGCTAGTTTTGGGAGTGATGCTAGTAGTGATAACACTTGTTTTGAGTAAGAGTCTTGGAGCATAGGGAGGTTATGCTGCTGGAAGTCTGAGAGAGAGAAGGTCTATTGCAAGATATGTATAGCTGCTCGCCCAGCCAGAGGAGAGGTTCAACGTCAGAACTTTGGTTGTATCTTTCTCTGTTGATTATTCATTAATAAACGACTATCATTATGGTTCCGATCTTATTGTTCATGTTTGATCTATATCCTTTCTGACTGATATATAGTTGTATTTAGTGGATTTTATGCTTGTATCCGTTTCGTTCTTTGCATGTGCAGGTATCCATTCGCGGAGATCGTGAGGATCGTGACCTGCCGGAGCAAGGGAACGGGAGTATCAACTCTTCTACGACACGAGCATTGGACTCCGGGTTGGTTCTCATAATCCACTTTCAATTTGCAACTAGGAACTTGCATGGTAGCGTTAATTGATTGTTGCTAGTCCCATTTTGGGCTAGTGGGATCGCCTCTATCCGCAGAGGGGATTTACCTCTCCAACACATATATTTTTAATATCTTTTAATATGTAGCATATATTTTTAATAGACAATATATTAAAGGGAAAAATAATAAGATAACTTTTTTGTAAGTTAGTAAAGTTTCAATATATTACTAAATAAACATACAATACAAAAATAGTAGCTGGTTTACCAAACCAGTTGTAGAAGAAGATTCTCTTTGTCACACATTTAAACAGGCATGCCATTAGATTTTTCTGTCTTTACTTTCCCTTATATAGTTCAAAAAAGTTCCCCTTCCCACTACTACTATATGTAGGTCTGCCTATCTGAATAGCTATATAGCTCTGATCTTCAGACCTAAACTTGACAAAATAACTACAATACTACCTATATAAACATAACACAAAACTAAACAAAAGATTGGTCGATGCCATGATCAAATAACACAATATTATTTGCTTGGAGTTGTTATCGTCGTTGGCCCCATTGTTGGGTCCTCCACAAGGGTTGTCGCTGGAGCCTCTAGGGTTGCCAGTGGACAGCCGCCTGCAGTGCAAGCCTCTCAAACTCGATCCTTCCTCAAGCGGGCCAAATCTCCTATCTCTACACCCATCGATATATCCAGATTATCGATATAATTTAGATAGATTGAGAACATTTTGTTAAGATCCCGAATTCTGCCAACATGCAATTTCTCTATGTTAACCAAACCCTTGAGAGCCTCTTCAATTCCTTTTAGGCGTTGGTCTATAGATTTTAATTCGATTTCTGTCTCGAGTTGCCTCTTTTTCCTCTACTCTGCTGCCTCTGCTTGCAGCTTATCCACTAGAGTCTTGACATGCCAAGCGGTCTCCAAGGTCTTTTGGTACACAGTCATCTATGTTTTGGATTTCCCTGTGTTGATGATCCAATCTCCTTCCTCCTCTATTCTACCATCAAATATAGCCCTACAATGTCTTCGAACCTCACTCTCCCAGATTTCCACTATATCCTTCCCTTTTGTGTGACTGTTTAGCAACAACCTCCGCTGCTTCCTCCATGCATGTCTGTTTGCAAAACTCAAAGCCCTGAGCATCCGCTCGGGAACTACCTCTTGGCCTACTAGCATCACTCTAGCTCTTACTCATTGCACTCCCTGATAACTGAATTTCCCTCATAGAAATTACTATCACCAACTCACAATTACACCACCTTTCAGTGTTTTGCCTTATGTCGATGAAGCCTGCTCCCTAGCTATGATTTAAAGATGACACCCCAGATGAGACTTGCCTCGCTGATATTTGAGTACTTTCCCTCTCCATTTTTAGTAACTCTGACCTGCTAGCGATGTTGTTGTTCATTCGTGTGTACTTGTGGACGTCCTTCCTCTCATTTTCCCTTGCGAGCGGTTTGTTCAAAATCATAATCACCCTGACCTTGCTCTTGTATGTTTCCCCTCTTGATTTCATACCTTCCCACTCCTCTTGCCACATCTCCTATTAATGAGACGATCACACTAACAATCTATTATGGGGAAAATCCTCTCCTTCCCATGATTAACCATCACTCTATCCTTGTATTGCAGACACATACCCCTTCTCGTTTCCTAAGTATGTCCATAATGAAGGATTATTTGTTCGTATGAACTGGTAGATCACTGTCCTGATTCGGGCCCACCCCTTCTCTATCAACCTGCCTTAATGGCGTGGAGTGATCTCTCTCTGCCAACCTTTGGCTTTCCTCCTTTAGCTAGCCCTCTGAAAACTTTCACATCACGTCGGTGAGCAAATGGACATTATCTACCCCTTTATTTTCCACCCTATCCACCAACACATTCGAAAACCACTGAACTAAGGTGAATTCCATGGTTTTCAACACCTCCAGATGTTTTTGAATGCGTTGGATTAATGGGGGGAAGTGCCAGTTCCATGTTACTTTACTTATTTGTGTGCCACATTGTAACTTACGTGTCACTTTAATGATAAGAGGTGCGGTTCCTACTAGGCTGGTTCCATGAGAGTTTGCATGGGTTTACAGCCATTCATATGCGATTTCTCAATAAGTGTCTTGGCATATTTTCTTTTATATAAAAAGATCTGGTGATGTGTCTGTCACACCTCCAAACCAAGACACTAATGCAATAGACCAAGATCGGTCATGTCAAAGGACCTTTCCAAATCTTGCCAAAATTCTCTTCTGATAACTACCTGTGATTACTAAGTCATCGACATACACAACGGTGATCACAATATCCCCCCTTGATCTTTGCAGTAGAGGTTAGGATCATAAGGGCTTCTCTTTCAGCCGTTCTGTGCAAAATGCTCATCAATTTGTAGAGAAAGTTCCCACAATATATTCCATTTAAGCAAAATATAATGCTTAATATTTTGCAAAATAGATACAAATGGATTACTGCCATGTAGTAATATCTCCGAAAGAGTATCTAAAAGCATATTTTCAAGATATTTACACCATGCAGAGGTAAACAACTAGGGCATATATGTTTAAATCCCTCCCATCAAAGTACCTTGAGGTCCCTCTAATGGTGCAAGCCTAGAAGAACTCCAATTAGGAAAAAACCGTATCAAACCTTGAGGATAGGGTGAAACAATGGAATGTCAAAGCCCTAAACCTGGGTGGTCATCTGATTCTAACAAACACATTGCTACAAGCTATTCCAAGGTATATGTTATCTATCCTCCCTTCTCCCAAAGGAGTACTACAAAAGATCTGGGACATCCAAAGGAACTTCTTGTGGCGAGGGGTAGAGGTGAAACGAAAATGGGCGCTAGTGGCCTTAAATAGAGTGCAAACCAAAAGATGCAGGTGGGCTAGGTCTTCAAGATCTAGAGGTAACCAACAAAGAAAATGGAGCAAAATTGTGGTGGAGATGGTTAAAAGGGGGGTCATCACCTTGGGAAAGGCTTTGGAAATCAAAATATGCACCTAATTTCCATACAAAAAAGTTAGTTTGGTTATCAAGTTCCACTCAGGGGTTGGCAATTTGGAATTTAGCATGGAATAAAAGAGGTATCATGCAAAAACACTATTCTGGGAAATCAGAAATGGAAAGGAGGCCCTATTTTGGGATGATGCGTGGTAGAAACAAGCTAAGTTATGCAGGGAGGAATGACATCCCTTCAAACTAAGCACATAAATATAAGAGTATAGAGAATTCCACCAATTCTAGGATCAAGGACTAGAAAATAACAAATGGAGGCGATGGAATTTTAATATCTTTCGACAGCCAACCCAGAATGAGTTATCTATTCAGTATCTAACAGAGGAACTAAGAAAATTAAGAATTATGTTCAATAATGACCAAGACCAACTCAAATGGGGGAAAAAAGAAGATGTGGAGTTCAATCTCAAGGAAGTCAAAGCTTATCTTAGTGAGGGATATACTGGTACAAATGATCCATCGTGGAGAAAACTGGATGGTGCCACATTGGCCATAAATTTAAATTTTCATGTCATTGATTTTACACCGGAAGGTCCTAACTCAGGACAAACTTATAAAGAGAGGATTTATAGGTTCCTCTTCGTGTTTCCTCTCCGAAAACACAAAAGAGAGGCTTAATCATTTACTCAACACCTGTAACTATATGGAGGCACTATGGGACTAATTAGCCTCAATATTTAGATAAAGAAACCAAAGTCGAGAGAGCATACAAGAAACAATAAAGAAATGGCAGGTGCATTATACAAAAAATGAGGTGGTGAACCTTACCTGAAATTTCATTCGAGGTTTCATCCTTTGGGAAATTTGGAAGGAGCACAATAGATGAATATTCTCTTATAATAAGCTTCCTGTTGACAACCTAGTGGAAGGAAAAATGTGTCAGCTAAAGGAAACATTAATTAGTACGGTAAATCAACCATTAGAGGAAAAACCACCCCCCAAGGAAACACAAATTTTGAAGTGATGAGGCTTCATGTTTTTCACCCTGTTTTCCCCAAATAAATATATTCTAGCAGGAAGAATTATTCATTACTTTCCCCTCTTACAAGCAAACACTCGGCAAAAAAAGGATTTCACACCTCGGAGTTTTTTTGTAGGATAAAGGGAAAGGTGAGTGGGTATCATGCAGTAGCTGCATTGGTCTTATTAGCATTACGCCACTTTTCATATGGGTCTTGACAACAAATAATCACCATTACACTTTGTTGATTTTTTTTAAAAATAAACATAACACGCAATAGATTTCTTTTGGGATGCAATGTTGTTGTTGGTAGTATGATTGTATTTGTGCCACATGTAAAGCTAATATGTGTTAAATTTCTTTCACCTTGCAATATTTTTATTGGAAATGTGCTTGTGTTTGGGCTAGAAACTATGCTAGATTTCTTTTGCTTTGCAATAGTGTTGTTGTCAATTTGGTTGTTTATGATAAAAGGAAATCTAGCAAGTGTTATATTTCCATCACTTTGGCAATGTTATTGGAAATGTTGTACTTGTGTTTGGGCTAGAAGTTGTGTTAGATTTCTTTTGCTATGCAATGTTGTTGTTTTCAATTTGGTTGTTTATTATAGAAGGAAATATAACACGTGTTAGATCTCTTTCACCTTGGTAATGTGCTTTTGTTTGTGTTAGAAGGAAATATAGCATGCACTAGATTTCTTCTGACATAAAATGTTGTTATTGGTAGTATGCTTGTATTTATGCTACATGTAAAGCTAGCATGCGTTAAATTTATTTTACCTTGCGACATTGTTGTTGGAAATGTGATTGTGTTTGTGACAGAAGTTGTTGGATTTTGTTGGCTTTTGTTTGCCCTACAATGTTATTGTTGCCAATGTGCTTTTGTTTGTGCTAGAAGTAAATCAATCGTATGCTAGATATCTTCTACACTGCAATGTTATTTTTGGCAATGTGATTGTGTTTGTGCTACAATAAACTCTAGAATGTGTAAGATTTCTTTTACTTTGAAATGTTTTTGTGAGTAATATGCTTCTATTTACGTTAGAAGAAAATTTAGCATGTGGTGGATTTCCTTCGCCTTAGAATATTGTTATTGGCAATGTGTTTTTCTTTGTGCTAGAAGGAAATCTAGCATGTGCTAGATTTATTTGACCATGTAATGTTGCTTCTAGCAATATGCTTATGTTTGTAGTAGAAGGAATGATATTGATTGTTAGCTTTCATTTGAGGAAACAATGTTTCATTACATACAACATGACAACCATGATATTTTTATTTTTGCATTTATATTACTTTTTCGGAAGTTGTGTGTTTTTGGGGAAATATAAAGTCACACTTTACACGGTTCATTCTTTTAATTACAAGTTACGATGTAATTGTTGTTACAGAATTGACGCAATCTACAATGGAAAATATAATTTTGGCAAAAGGGGACTATGTTGATCTCCTTATTAATGATCAAGTCATTAGGCTAGCAAGGGTTGAATCTGCAGAGTTTGGAACTTATTATGTTGGAAAAAGGGTTAATGTTGGTTATGTTGCAATTTTGATAATTGATCTCATTCAACCACATTTGATTGATGATGATGTTAATGAAGGGGACATACATCCATGGAAGATTGTGGATTTGAGACACCACATAGGTAAATCAAAATATTGAAGCATGTGTTATATATTTTTGATACTATAATAAATGTTATTTTTTTGAGTAAATACTAACATTATTTACATTTGTTTATAGGTACAAATGTTTCTTCTACATTTTCTATTGGAGACAAGGTAAATCTTCTACAACATGGAGTGAAGGTGGGCGAGGGCTCCATATTCAATACAGAGCTTGGGCATAAAGTGCATGGAAAGATGGTAAAGAAAGGATGCATAGTGGTTAAAATTGAAAAGGTGTTAAAACATAATGCTCCTCTACCACATATAACAGAGTTTGAGCATACACTTGGGGGTGCATTAGAATCTTATGAAATTTGGCCAGAATCAGATTTGGAGCCTCATTGTCATGATCATGCCATAAATATTCCCCAAGATAGGGTTAAATTCATATGTTCAAAGGTTTCTCTTACACATGAATGCATGGGAACAAGCATGTGCATTGCCAAAGGAATGCTAGTTCATGTCCGCGAGGATGACATTGTTGAGGGTGAAACACTAGGTGAAATGGATTTTGGTGTTTTTCTAGAAGAGATAGATGGAAATTGTGAGATATGAAAAATTGGAGATAAGTCTATACATTGTTTGGTTAGATGGCCAATAAATAAGTTGGTGGACAACAAAGGTGTGATATTAAGGGTCAAGGAAAAGTTCAAGGAACCACCCAAAGAAATGGTGATATGGGATGTTATAGAGGACGCAAATCCCTTAAACAAATGGGATGGGTACCTTTGTAATGAAAAAGATAGAAACTCAATTGATATGAAAGTAACAAGGCCATATAAAAGGATTAAACGAGTTATGGCTACAAAAAAAACTGCAAACTGTCAAACAAAAATAGACGAAGAGAAAGCAATTCGACTTTTGGCAGTAGATGTATGTTATAGAAAAGATTGTCTTCAACATGTCGATAGGAAGGCCATTGCAGGTGCTAGAAGGGGTATGACACAAATAAATACAAATGGTATTAGAGAATTTGTCTTGAATTCACTCATGTCAAACACAGTGATGTCAAGCAGCCATGGCCATGGCCATGGCCTACCACTTATTGCTAGAAATGTAAAGGACATGAGATTTAATGGGAATATTATTTGTAAGAAAGCATGGTATAAGATACATAAAATTCCTCAAAGCACATTCTATAACTACCACCATTATTTCCAACATGGACAGATCAAAGCTATTCATGGTAACACCAACACATGCAAAGCATGAGCTCACACAATGGCAGCTATAGAAATATTGCACAAAATTGTAATGGATAATTCAGATTTTTCACCAAATCAAACACGTCAAGTTGAAGAAGATGGAACATCTGCTCCTTTAAGACTGCTTCCTTCGACTTACACACAAAATTCTTTGTTAAAAGAGATCAATGAGGCTCTTCAAAAGCTCAATTACCCATCAATATCACAACCAACAATGAGCAAGATCTGGAATACTAAGTTTCGAGATGTGGCATTTTCAAAGAACACCAACTTCAGTAAATGCAGTGAATGTATTGTGTTGAAAGCACAAATGAAGTCAGCAACTACAAAAGAGTTGGAAGAAAAGGCACGAGGTAGGTTGACGAAACATAACAAGATTGTTATGTGTGGAAGATATTGCTACTATGCCCATAGAATTATGTCAGAGCGGTTTCCAAAGGAGTATTTGAGCATTATCCATGATAAAATGGACAAAACAAAGACATCAATCCCAAGGCTACGTGTGAAATCAAAATCTGTTGTAGGAACAAATTTGGGTTTGTCATTGACAGGTATGCTTACACATGGGCATAAGGCGGGAGGTTTTGGTCATTTCTCCTTACCATTTGTCCATATGGGATCACAATTTACTATTACATCCCTTGCAAAGTGCTTAAGGGACCTTGAAGACCCACAAATGGATATGTATGGTGATCTACTTTATGAAAGTGGAATTTCAAGAAACCCACTTACAAATGCATTACTTGACACCTCTATTTACCCAGAATGTCAAGGGTACAAGGATGATTTTATATCTCATGGAAGTTCAAAAAGTCAAAATGTTGATTTTAAACCTCTTCCTCCAAATTTGTTGTTACAGTTGGACAATGCAGCAAGTGATAATAAGAATCGATATATTTTCATGTTTCTATCACTTTTAACTGCACTTGGTGTCTTCATCACTATTGAGGTTGGGTTCTTGCCTGTGGGGCACACCCATGAAGACATAGATGGAACCTATGGAAGAATGTCTTCCAACTTAAAAAGTAAATATATTTATTCTTTACCTGAAATGATGGATACATATCGCATAATTGAAGAAAATAGAGTGTTTCCACCTACACTTATTGACAAGGTCTATGACTTCAAAAGTTTCCTTAATGGATACATTAAGGAGGGAAAAAATGCACTAGTTGGACATCTTAATGTTCAATACCTCCAATTTCTTATACTCAATGATGTTCCAGTACTAAGGTATAAAGAATCAATTAGAGACTCTGAGTGGTCAGAACCAGTTGCGTTATGGAATATAGATGATGAAGGTCGACCTATAATTCCCATAGGGAAGCCATATTTCTTAGCTTCCAAATAGAATGATGTCTATTTAAAAGAACTAAAGGAAGGGATAACATCATACATAAAAATGTGGAAAGACACTATTGGGAATGAGGATTCACCAATTGTTACAGAGGAATGGAAAAATAAAGTGGTGTATTGGGAAAAAGTTCTTGATACATTAGATGGAATCTATAATGATCATAGAATAATAGATGGAAATGATTCATCTTCTGAGGATTTCTGGCCCAAGACAAGGCACATTGTTGATGTTGATCGTAATGCACTCCAAGTAATCTCAAGTATTATGGATGGAGATTTTGATAATGCGATAGATGAACCAATATATGTTGGACCCAAATGCAACAAGCCAAAGCCAACATTTAATCCGATGATTGATGTTGAGAAAGGAAAGATGTTGCTAGTTAGATCAGGAAATGATGATGCAGGTGAGATGATTTGGATGGCAAAATCCATCTCAAATATATTTAGGGATAATGAAAGTGAGAATCTTCATGTAAAGGTTGACTGGTGGAAGCCTATGTCAGGGAAATACAATGGAAAATTTTTAGAGCAATATTGGGTACCAAATCCTAATGACAAAGAACTTGGCTCTATTCCAATTAATACCATAGTGTGGGCATGCATGCCAAAGAAAGAACATTGCAAGAAGACCAAGATAAATAAATATGGTGTAGAAGCCATTCTTGATCTACTTGAGCGAATATCTTAAGAGTAGGTTTATATGATACATAAATGTTATTTTTTTTTGGAGGATCTATTAATATACATTTCAGACACACTTTCCCATATTTGTTGTATAAATATTCTCTTCATATTTTTTTTGAAGGAGTTTTATATTATTTAATATTTCAATGTAATCATGTGTTATACAAATTACATGACAATGCCATAAAATATTTAAGTTTTCAAAGCTTTATTTGACCAACATGACTTCTCACCATATCAAATATGCGTAATAAAATTCAATAATGCACCTAAAAACATCTTCTAAACTTGTTATATTAAAACAATAGTGGGGTACCTAATTAGTATTCTATTTAATATAAACCATTTAAACACTTAATGAATAAATGCTAGACGTTTGATATAATGTTTGAGGTAAGTTTTCCTTAATTTTCCTTATTATAATTGATATAATCAAATTCCCTATTTTGTTGCACGTTAATTTATAAAAAAAATATTTTGATCATTGAACAACACAACTAGAATTATAAAATATTTCTACTTATAGATTTTGAAGTGGTGCCAACATTATACTAGTATAATTAATTTGTACTCAACTTAGGAAAAGTAGTTAGTGTCAATTTAAAATGGTCAATAGTAAGAAAAACAATATTAATATATTGTTAAATAACTTTATAGGTAAGATTTTTTTTACACAATCTAGTATTCATGGTCATATTTAATACATAAATATAAATGTTAATGGTAATAGAAATAATGTAAGGAATTTAAGTTTTAGATGAATGTTAATATGTTCTTTTCAATATAGTATCCTTAAACATTACAGGGATAAAAACTAAACATATGTAATAAATATCTTAATCATTTTTCTCTCTTTCTTGTTGTATTTGAAAATAATCAAATTGTACTACTTTGTTACTATTCTAATTCATGATTGATTTTGATCATTAAAATGATTAGTAATTGAGACGAGAGGCTCATTTTACAACCCAATATGGGGGGATGTGTAAGTTTGTCTATCCGTCTGTGCCCGTTTAAAATAAAAATTATGTTCTAAATAGAAAAATATAAAAAAAGAATATTTTGTAAAGTAATTAGAAGTAAAAAAAATGTGTGAATCAGAGGTTTAAATCTTATACTTTTCAAAAATAACTATTTGAAGATTTATGTTAACTAATTTATGTCAATGTCAACTTCATATATATATATATATATATATATATATATATATATATATATATATATATATATATATATATATATATATATAGATATATATATATATATATATATCTTATGGTTAAAATTATTATTTGTTTGTATATATACTCTATTTAGCATTCAAAAATATAGTTTCAACAATTAAAACTAACACATTGTATCTTTCACTCTAAATGTGTTTGTACTTGAAGAAATTTGATCCCTACGTCTGCACTTAAAATGGATCTATGATGGTATATATTGGACACATTACTATGATCATTTGTCATTGAATAACTTTATACTTAATATATAGCTTGCATATTAATATATTATTCATTAAGTAAGCCTCAACCAACTTCGTTTCTTACATAAAAGTACAAATAATAAATAAAAATAAATTATATTCAACATTTAATTTGATCCTAAAAAAATATTTTCTCCTTAACTCTAAAATGGTGCAAACTTCTTACAATAGTATGTAATGATGATGTGATAATAATGATTATCATCCACTAAGACCAAATATGGTATATAAGAAGGTAAAAAGATATTACTAAAAGTTATTTTGAATTTTAAATTGTGCCAACATTGTTTTAGTAATAATCGTAAATCAACATATACATGATATTTACTATATCGGATTATCGGTTAATAATAGTTACACACACATCATTATTTTCATAAAATAACCTTAACAAACTTATCTTTTTAATATAAACCATAAAAATATTAAAATAGATAATGTAAGGAATCCAAGATTAATATGTGAAATATTTTCTTTTTCAAGTTTATATAAATTTGTTTTATAAAGTTTATCATGATAATTTTTACACAAAAAATGGTGAATATCTATATAAAAATTAGTGAACTAAGTGACTTTCTAATTACTCATTTCGAAAAAATATAATCTAGTTAAAGTTCTAGATAATGGTATATATTGGACACATTACCAAAAATTTCATTTGTCATTAAATAACTTTATACTTAATATATATCTTGCATATTAATCTATTATTCATAAAGCCAGCCTCAATCAACTTCTTTATTAACATAAGCGTACAAATAATAAATAAAAATAAATTATGCTACTACTCACATTCAACATTTAATTTGATCATAAATTTATTTTTCTCCTCAACTCTAAAATGGTGCAAACTTTCTACAATAGTATGTAATTATGATGGTGATAATGATGATTATCATCCACTAAGACCAACTATGGTAAATAAGGAGATAAAAATATATTATTAAAAGTTATTTCGAATTTTATTGTTATGCTGAAAAAGCATTAAAAGAAGTGTTTCAATATCATCATAATTTTGTTTAGTTAAACAATCAAAAAGGTTGGTACCGTCACAAATATTTTGAAATTTAATTCTAATACGAGTATAAACTAGATGATCTTTGAGGGTTTTTTAATATTCAACCATAATATAACTAGTGTTGCAAAGGTGATAGACTTTTAAATTGTGCCAACACTGCCTTAGTAATAATCATGACTTAACACATACATGATATTTACTATATCAGATTATAATTAAATGGATTAATAATAGTAACATATGCATCATTATTTTCATAAAATAACCTTAACAAACTTATTTTTTACTATAAACCATAAAAAATATTAAAATAGATAATGTAAGGAATCCAAGATTAAAATGTGAAATATTTTTTTTAGCAAGTTTATATAAATTTGTTTTATAAAGTTTATCATGATAATTTTTACACAAAAATGGTGAATATCTACATTAAAATTAGTGAGTTAAGTGACTTTCTAATTCCTCATTTTGAAAAAACTTAATTTAGTTAAAGTTCTAAATTCTAGATCCACTGAATACTTCCATATTTAATGAAATATGTGTTATTTTATTCCTATCATACATATCCTCTACTAGTATCATACTTTCCCACCTCCCGGTCACCTCCTTATCATTTATGGACCAACCTGCATGACACACCTTGATGGAGGTGTTCATAACTTCACCTCGTATGGCCGCCAACTTGTCCATTCAATGACCCCATGTGCCCATTCTCCCACCTCTTTTTGATACTCCTCTCACTTCCATGATCTCAGGTTAATGAATCGTGTGAGTAGATGGGGCTCTTCCCGAGCCTAGGCCTACCTTTGTGTTGTCCTCATTATCGGTTGTCATGGAGCTATCTATTTCTGCCAACTTTCAACATTCGTCCTTGATATTTCCTTCCAGAAGATCTGTCCATGCCACATTAGTAAGCGTCTGCAAGCTGAAAACTCCTTCATTGGCCAACCTGTCATCCATCGTGTTTGCTGACCTTCGAACCAGGCTGAATTCCATTGTTACCAAACACCAATTCCTCATAACCTTCCTTACCTGTGAGCCACATTGTAGTCACCTTGCTACTTGGATGGCTATTGTCAAGTATCCTTCTACAGTAGCATTAACAATTCTTTCACAAGCCAAAATTTCCAGCCCTTGTTCTAGGGCATGGAATTCAGCTGCGTTGTTGGAGGCATGTCCCAAATTTATGAAAAATACCCTGTAAATTTTCCCTATCCAGTCTCGTATAACTCCACCCACTCTTGCACTACTGGTGTTCCCTTTAGATGCCCCATCAAAATTCAACTTAAATAAACCTTGAGGGGGAGGTATCCAAATCGTTGCACCCAATTGGATTTGAGGATCTTTGGCCCGATACACTTGCACACTAGGGAGATCTAGCTCTAAGAGCTTTAAGACTCTTGCCTCTTGTGGAGATGGTTGTTCCTCAGATATTTTGGGTCCTTTATTGATTACCATTTCCTTCAGTTGGTGTCGATTAGATTACTTCTCTATAGCCCAAGCCAAATTCTATATTTCCAAACATTGAATAGACCTCGACATACGGACTAGGTCTTGCAGAGACTAGTTGGGGGCATATTTGTCTCTCTAGAGCTGGGCCCATGACGTCAGTCCTCCTTTTAGCGAGTGCCACTAAAGTTTAACTCCACTTTCTCTATTGTCCTTCTCCAGATCCTATAAGCCCGAGCCCCTCGAACCTTTTGGTTTACATATAATGTTCTAGGCTACCAACGCCCATTTCCTCTTATCCTCAGCTCTTCTCCATAAAAAAATCCTTTGAATTTCTCTAATTTTTTGCAAAACCCCTTTGGGAGAGAGAGTTTTGATAACATATACCCCATAATTGTTTGCAGAATGGCTTTAGTCAGGTATAGTCTAGCTACAAGGTTCAATGCTCTAAACTTCCATTGTTTAACCCTATCCTCCAAGCTCAAAACAACCTTCTCCCAATTCGATTTCTTCTAGGTTTGAATAGTTAGAGGGATACCCAAATATTTGGAAGGTAGACTTTTCCTTTGAAAGCCTAGGATAGCAGTAAAATTTCTCTAAATATAAATATGTGAGTTGAAGAAAAAAATCATATATTTGGAGTGGTTTATCTCCATACCTGAAGCTGCTACAAAATTGTCCAGGATATACTTGAACAAATGAGCTTCCTTCATTGTAGGGATACCATGTAACATGGTATCATCTACAAACTATTGGTGTGTGGTAGTCAGATATCCCTCATGCAATTAGAGCCCCCTAATGTTCCCATCCCCGGAAGCTATTGAAAATTCTCTTCCCAGGCCTTCCATCATTATGAAAAATAGGAATGGTGACATAGGGTCACCTTGGCATATTCCCCGGGAAGGGAAAAATGGTTTTGCAGGAGTACAATTTAGTAGAATCAAAAAGTTGGGAGAGGTAACCAAGGCCATTATACATTTGATCCATCTATTATCAAATCCAAAGGCCATTAAAATGACCTCCATGTATTCCCAGTTGTTCTTATCATACGCCTTTGAAGGGTCAAGTTGTATTATCATCCCTTCCTTCCGAAATCTCTTTAGAGAATCGGAAATCTCATGGGGATGAATCACATTATCCAGAATTTTCCTACCTTCCACAAAGCCTGACTGCTCTTCTGAGAAAAAAATAGGAAGTACCATTTTGATCTGGTTGGTTGCCAATTTTGATATAATCTTGTATAACACAATGAAAATATTTATTGGTCGAAACTTTTCAGGGGTACTTGATTTTTCCTCCTTCAGAATAAGAGTGATAAACATAGATTTTAGAGCTTTAAGGATTGTAGTTGAGTCTTGGGAGTCAACCACCACCTCAAACACATATGTGATCTTAACTATTTCCTAGTAGTATTTGAATAATTCTATGGTAAAGCCATCAAAACCTCACTCCTTACCACTGGGCATCTCATTTACCATCTGGGCCACTTCTTCCATGGAGATGGGTTTGTTTAGATTCTTATTATGCTAATCTGTTATCAGTTTTGGAATATGCTTTACTACCTTCTAAATGTATTATGATCTATCAAGGAGAGGCTCCTCTGAAATCTTTTGAAAGTGTTGCACCAATACTTGCTCAATGTCTTGGTGTGCTTCATAAGACTAACCCATCTCATCCTTTATCCCGAGAATTCAATTAGAGTTTCGGTGTTCAATTTCTGATCTGTGAAAGAATTTAGTATTATTTTCACCTTCCCAGAGCCATAGGACTCATGATTTCTATTTCCATATGATTCCTTCTTGAAGGCATATTTCCTCCCATTGCTTCAGAAGCTTTGTTTACTCGTTCTTCCTTTCTTAGTATACCCTCTTCAATCAACACTTTCTGTAACACCTCCATCTTCAATTCCAAATCTCTTTTTGCATGAAATATGTTACCGATCTGTATCTTATTCCATTGCCTTAGCTGGGTTTTAATATATCTCAACTTGGCCTACAATTTAAACATCTTAGAGCCCCGGATTGGGAGTGGATCTTCTCACCATTTTTTAATATTATTCATAAATGAGGGGTGATCTATCCAGAAGGCCTCAAATCTGAATGGTCTATTTTTAGGTGTACACAGTATTGCAATCCTTAACACCACTGAAGAATGATCTGAGCCCCCACAGGGGAGAATATTGGCTTCCATATCCATCCCTCACATTAGCAGATCCTACAATGTTAGGAATCTATCCAACCTTGAAGCAACTTGATGCTCCCTCCGTGCTTGTTTCTCCAGGTAAAGATCCCATTACCTATCTCCATATCGATTAGATTTTCTTCATCAATGAACTTTTTAAAGGTCTTAGAATCTCTGTCAATATGCCTTTGACCGCCCTTCTTTTCTGCTAGAGAAGTGATCATATTAAAGTCTCCCCCTATAATCCAGGGGAGATGGTGTTTTCTCTCTCTGAGATCCTTAAGGGCCTGGATGAAGCTTAATTTTTCATCTATCCTCTATGAACCATAAACATTTGTGAACATAATCGACCCAGGGGCTCCTATTATCTGCATCTCCATAGATAGGAAAAATCTAGTGGTTTTTTCATCTACTAGATTCAAAACCTATGGGTTCCACCAGGTCACCAAGGCCCCTACAGTACTATGAGATTCCACCTCTAAGTATGTGAACCCCCTTCCTAATTTCCTATTCACTTCCTTAATCTTCTTTATTGAGCATTTTGTTTCTTGTAGGAACATAAGATCTGGCTATTCCATTTTTATCTTTTTCTTTAACAATCTTTGTTTTCATAGGCTATTTATGCCTCTTGTGTTCCATGTTACAAATTTCATTTTTAACTACAAAGATTAGGTGGCGAGATTAGAGCTCTCATCTTACCTGAGTTGATCAACACTGCTCCCAATTCCTAAAGGGCTACGTTGTTCGAATTCCTTCCTCTTTTCCTTCAAGTTTTCCTTGGTGCTAAGAGGATCTAAGATTCTGAAGCCTTGATGCCCATCTCGCCATTGTATTCATGTGGTCATCTTTTTCCTCGAAGATTTTCCTCCTTATGCATCAGGTATAAGTATTATATATGATCCATATGGTCTATTAGGATGGCCTCCAAACCTTTTTTCTCCATTGTTCCACCATATTTTGTAAGTCTATCCCTTCCCTTTCCACTATTTCATGTAGATCTAGGTCCTCTGTTCCTACTTCACTTGGGGCCATTTCAGAATCCCCTTCAAAGTCTTTACCCAGATCTGGTATTTCAAAATTTTTAATAGGGTCTTCTTGGGGTTCCATCATTCCTTCATCTTTGTCCTCCTCATGATTCTTGTTTTTATCTTCTTCATTACTGTTATCTCTAGATTCTGCTACGAAAGAATCCTAAAATTATTTTTCGATGTCACTCTCCCTCCTTGATTTCGTTGTCGTTGTCTCTTGTTGGTGCGTCCCCTTGTGTTTGGCTTTACGAAGTCATTTGCATCCTTCTTCTCTTGTTCTTTACCTTACTCCTAAGTTCTATTTGGGGGATAGTCCTTGATCATAGGCACGTGCTCATGGAAAAATATGCATATGAAAGGAATTTTTTCATAATTGACAAGCTACAACTAGATTTCATCCTAGAATACTAGATTGATCATTTCTGGTAGTGCTCCTGACACATCCATCTCCACAAAAATCTTTGCATACAATGTGTATCTTCCTGGCAGCATCACATCTGATATCTTGAAAAACTTCCCTAATATATCTCCTATAAGCTTCAAGGTCGAGGGTATTCAATAATATAAAGGTAGGGAATACAACCTGACCCAAACTGAAACATTAGTAAATGTCTCTTTCTCTAGAGTATAGTTATCCTTCCATGGCTGCATGTACAAGCCCGCAGAGGCAAAGAAATAGGGACGTCCATCCAAGACTCGATCCATGTCCTCCAGATTAGCACAGACCATTGTCAAAAAACCTTTGGACCATAGATGCAACTATATCTCACCACGAGGCTTCTAGTGGTGCTTGATCCAATCGCATAACGTTTTCTCTGTGGGTCATAACCCCATGAACTTGTAGATGATATACATCCACATGCGTTCCCTAAAGGCCTTGGTATAGGGAATTAATGTTTTTAGAATTATCTTCATTTTGGTCTTGCATGGGCCATCTCTTTTAGCCCCTTTTGACTTATATTGCTGATCTGATTGGTTGCCTGTGGTACCTCTGTCCTCATCTCTTCTTTGACCATTCTCACCTTGATTACCTGCCCCTGTTGTTCCTTGACTTATGCCTGCTGGCCCTTCAGTCGAAATTCTAAAACCCACTTTGGAACCTTTTCCTTTATCAGCTACCACATTTTTGTAGGAGGGAACCTTGCTCCCTGCCCCTAACCAAAACCTACCTACAAGTGCTCAGAAAACCCTAGATATCACGAGTCTTAGGTTTTTTTTATTTCACATCTTTACCCATGTGAATATCATTAAATATAATAATAATTATTATATTATTAAATTCACTTATATAAATGATTTTGATGATTAACATCCACTAAAACCTATACGTTGTACCAAACCTTAAGAAGGTAAGATATTAATAAGAATTTTTTAACATTTTATTTCTATGCTAAAAAAGAAGTGAGAGAAGTGTTCCTGAATCACCATAACTTTGCTTAGTTAAAAGGTTAAGAAGGTTGGTAGTATGACAAATATTTTGAAAATTAGATAAAATGTGAGTATAAGATGGACAATCTAAGAGAACATGTTTTGATCTTGAAACCTCTTAAGATTGCATAGGTGACAAATGCTTTTATCCCATGGCAATTTGAGAATTTACCAACACCTATTTTCACTATGAAGCTCATGACAATTAGTTCTTATCTTGGCAATGTTAATTTTCTTCTTAACACCAGTCAAGAGTGAAAGATAATTTTGGTTTTCAAGATTGGGATTGATTGCATCCTTATAATATCATGGTTTCTTTTTTCCCTATATCTCTTTATTTCACTACAATTTCTCTTTAAATTTGAAAGTAATATTTTTAATATTATTTGGATTTTGCAAGATGATTTCTTCCTTTATTCCCCAATGGTCCATCCAAGACTAGGCATCTTTATGCCACCCTCATTTGAGCTGAAAGTGGGGTTTTGGCTACAATTAGAAGAAATTTTAAGAAACCTCTTAGCATCCATGTTATATAACTTCTTCTTATACATAAGATACTTAATCATACCCTTGCTTTCAATGGGGGAAACACTTGCTTCAATTAGGAGGATATGGTAGAGAGTATTTCCTTTAATATTGAGGTTGTAGGTTATAAACTAGTTTTGGATCTATTCAATGTTCTTCGATGACTCTTTATATATATTGCAACACCAAACCTCACATCCATAGAAAATAACAGGAGTGACAAGAGTCTCAAATAGAATATATATATAGATATATATATATATATATATCTATATATATATATATATATATATATATATATATATATATATATATATATATATTTATATATTTATCACAAATCCAAATATCTATCCACTTACAATTGTCTCCAATCCCATAATAAGCTTTCCAGCCTCCATTTATCCCTTTTTCAATGCTATAATTCCAATTGGGCTTATGATGGAAGTTAATCCCCGTATATTTGTATGAAGAAACTTCCTCCAAGGAACTATTATCATAAATGAAAGTATCATAGGTGATCCTTTTGGATTTAATTATCATGACTTTAGTTTTGTCAATATTAACAACCATATCCATCTTGGAGAATTTTGAGTTGCTTACCAAGATCATAGTGGCTCATTGTGAAAGGAAAAATATCATTAGCATAAAGGAGAAGAGTTATGACCATACCATTGGGTGTGGGACCAACACAACTTGCATCTTCCAAGTGCTCTTCTAGCTTGTCAATGTATATGCCAAAATGCGTAGGGGATGAAGAACACCCTTGTTTTACTCCAATATTGAATTTAATTTCTTCAGACCAAACCTCAATGGTCCCAATATTGGAAATAACATTCTCATATAGCCTTGTCACAACAACCCTCAACTCGAGAGGAACCATTATTCCTTTTAGCCTATTTTATAGCTTTGTTCTAGGAACAATTTCAAAAGATTTTCTAAAGTCAACAAAATAACAAAAGAGATCAGTTTTATTATTGCAACATTCCTATGCAATTATCCTAAGGCTAACAAGATGGTCCATGGTTGAATGATATCTCCTAAACCCAAGTTATCCTTTATCTCTTTTCCCATGGATTTTAAGCCAAATGCTAATCTTCTTTTCCAAAATTAGCTTGTACAACTTGGCTAAAATGTGGCTAATCATAATGGTGTTGCAATTAGAGGGAATGCTTTTATCTCCTCTTAAAGGTAGACACAATAAGTCTTTCTGTCGAAGGCTTAGGGAATCCTTGCTTCACTACCAAATTAAAGAGTTTATGTGTGTGAGGGATGAGGATAGGTTCTCTCATTTTAAAAAATTCTGCTTGGTAGCCTTTAATTTCCTTAACTTTTCCATGAGAGATCTACTTAATCCCAAACTCATTGTGTTCCAGAGAAGAAGACACCATCCTGTATAAGGACATTCAAAATGGTGTCCAAGGCATTAAAGGATTCATAGAGGTTTTTAAGGTAAATATTACTATTCTTCAAGGGAATCATATGATTTTATTTAGTCAAGTATGATTCAAAATTTTCCTCCAAAAATTTCTAGTGCTAGACTTAGAGAGGTACAATAAATATTATTTATTTCTACTTATATAGCATATATTCTTTCTTTGAATAAGAGATTTGTGCATATTTATCTTATCAAGTTTTAAGGTTTCATTAGGAGCATTCCTAATTGCTTTTCTAGAAATTTTACAATCATTATCATACCGAGGGTTGATAGTTCTACCATTCTTTTTATGTGACACCTTAGTAGAGAACTTGCTAATGGTAGTAGTGTGAGGATCCATCCTAGGGTCCTCTAACTACAAACTAAATTTATTTAATTTAAACACAATAAGAAGAACATTTATTTGATGACAATTTACCATTAAAATTTATTTACAACATATTAAACAAGTAAGATTTTCATTGCAACCATTTACATAAGTAATCAATAAAGGGAAGAATACTTGTTCCAATAGCTTGGTTGAGATGCTCCTGACTCTGTTGGGATGCTCCTCTCGGCTACCCGACTGAATTTACATCCCAACCAACTAGGAATGATTTCCTAGCCTAGGGAACCTCCACAGGTTCCCTAGCCCTCCGAGCCCAAGTCCAACCAGTTGTAGTGTGTCCAAGTTAAACAAACACTCTCTCCATTCTCTTTCTCCACATTCCTCCCCCAAAACAAAATCCTCCAAAACCATAACCAAAACCAAGACCAAGACCAAGGATCTCCCCCCATCTCTTCTCATCATCCTTCCCCTTTTATGTCTCTCCCTCCCATCCACCTCAACCACCTATCATTAATGTCATGACTACCCACTCATCCTTTGATTTAGTATCCTTGAATTTTCTTACCATATCTTGTTCAAAGTAGATTTGAGAAGACATTTTGGGAATAAAATATGGATATTTAATTTAGAATTAAATTGGAGAAGACCATATATTCTCCCAAGTAGATTTGAGAAGACACCTTGGGATATGGATATTTAATTTGGAAATTAATTGGAGAAGACCATATCTTCTCAAAACTAGATTTGAAAAGACACCTTGGGATATGAATATTTAATTTGGAATAAATTGGAGGAGACCATATCCTATCCAAAATTAAATTTGAGAAGACAAGTTGGGAATTGAATAATAACAATAATAAAATTTATATCAGTAAAATAAAATTACAGTTTCACAAATGTAGATATATACCAATATTTCTTGATAATTATAAGTCGATATTTTCAGGTAAATTAAACACTAATAAAAATTTGTATGATAGATTAAGTAGGGCATTACATACATCCCTCCTTCAGAAAACTTCATCTCGAAGTTAGAGTGAAAAGATACAAGGAGTTCGAAAGAAGTTTGACAATAAGGCATAACAAAATAGAGAGAGAGTTATAGTAGTAAAATTAAGTAAGTCAAACAATGATACCACTTCCCATCAAGAGTCTCCAACTAATCTATATCCTCCTATCCTTCCTAACCTACTTCCGCTCCCACCCTATCCATCATCTTCTGCTATATACTATGGCATCGACTATACCAATATAATCACTGATAAAACCAATATGGCGGAAGCGTTGACTACGTCGACCTAACTTCCCCAGCAGGCAACTAACAATCATCATCACACATCTAGGGGAGTGTGTCCATCACTTCCCTCCCATGATTCCAGGTTTGGAGGTTACACAGTGGGAAATACCTCCACCCCTCCTCACAAATAGGGTCAACACCCTAATATGGACCACACTACAACACTGGTTGGATACTTGTCATCGAATAATCCAGTCAGGTAGTCTTGTCACCTGCCATTTACATTTTACCCATGTCATGAGAGTGCATATCAAGTAGATACAAAATGTAATAGAACAATGTACATCATACCTTTCCTAATTAGATGTCTCTACCTTCCCCAATGGAAGAGTATATCTTGGTTATCATATAGTTCTTTCCAATCTGCAGGTTAGTTCTCATTCATGCATATATATAACAACAAAATATATATAGATAAGTGATCTTAAACATCATGTTATTAAGTCTAGTATCCATGTGTCAATTTTGTAGTTCATATTGGAAATAAATCTTACATTAGATAAATCATAATTTCACTAAGTCATTCATTAGATAAATCATATCCACTTAAGTCATACATGAAACAAAAATAACTCTGATAAGTCATACATTAGATAAATCATAACCAAGTAAGTCATACATTAGGTCATACATCAAACATTTCAATCATCAATACCTAATCCATCTAATGATTTATATAAGTAGTTTCACCTTTCCAACTAAATGCATCAATATTACATAGCATTCATAAATAAATAACATGGAACTACAAATAGAGCCTTAGCATAGGTAGCTATCTAAGTCAAAATGGGCATCATAGATGCTCAAAAAGTGAGGGGTAGTCACAACGTATAGTCTCTGCATCCTCCTAGGTAGCAGATCCTAGGCTATACTTGTCCCACTAGACCTTAACTTGGTCCACCATAAGACATCTGAGCTGTCGAACCCTACGGTCCAATATGTGTAATGGTTCAACCATTATGGTTCCCATGTCTGATACTTGCAATTCCCTCCAATCCAGTTTGTGAGATTCATCAGAAACATAATGTCGTAAAATCGATACATGAAAAACATCATGAGTTTTATGCAAATGGGGTGGCAGTACAAGATGATAGGTAACTGGTCCAATCTTCTCCTTGATCCTAAAAGGTCCTATAAACCGAGGTGACAACTTCATCCCTTTCCCAAACCGAATGGTGCTTTTGTTGGGTTGGATATGAATAAAAACTTGGTCTCCTACTTCATAACTTCGATCAGTCCTATGTGAATCAACATAAATCTTTTGTCTATCTTGTGCTTCCTTTAACCTTTATCGAATTTGCCTTACCTATTCCTCCATTTCTTGAACTAATTCTGGCCCAACTATTACTCGGTCCTCCAACTTTTCCCAACTCAATGGCGTCCCACATGGCCTCCCATATAGCGCTTGATAAGGAGGCATCCCAATTGAACTTTGGTAACTATTATTATAAGCAAACTCTACCAATGGTAAGTACCTTTCCCATTGAGTCTGATTATCCATGGCATACATTCTAAGCATGTCTTCCATAACCTGATTTACTCTTTCAGTCTGCCCATCTGTTTCTGGATGATATGCAGTGCTCAATTTCAACTGAGTCCCTAGTGTTGACTGTAAACTTGTCCAAAACCTAGATGTAAATCGAGAGCCTCTATCAGAAATGATCTTTATGGGTAACCCATGTAGTCGAATAATTTCACTTATAAAAACTCGTGCCACATCAGTAACATCGTAAGTGTCTCTCATTGGGATGAAATGGGCACTTTTGGTCAATTTATCAACTACAACCAATATAACATTGTGCCTCTCTGAAGTGAGTGGAAAACCCACAACAAAATCCATAGAAATTACCTCCCATTTAGACATAGGGATGTCATGTGGTTGTAGGAGTCCTACTGGATGGCAATGATCAACCTTCACTCGTTGACATTCAAGAAATTTGGCGACAAACTGGACTATGTCGTGCTTCATGCCTGTCCAAAAGAAGATTTTCTTCATGTCCGCATACATCTTCTTCACTCCAAAATGTGCACAATAGAGTGCTCTATGTGACTCTTCGAGGATGGTCCTTATTATACCCCCTTCCTTAGGTATGTACATTCTCCCTTGAAATCTCAATAGTCCATCTGGTTCAAGGAAATATCCCTCAAAATTTGGTTCTATCTGCTTCCCACTCTGGAGTGTCGATATAACCTTTAGATACCAACTATATTCAAAGAGTTTCTCCAACACACGTTCCCTCAAATTGACCCTCAAGGGTACTAGGGAGAAGGTTTGTGGCCTCCTACTTAGTGCATCGACCACCACATTCTCCTTTCCCTTAATGTATGAGATCTCAAAATTATACTCACTCATGAATTCGCTCCACCGCCTTTGTCTAGCATTCAAATCCCTTTGAGTGAAGAGGTGCTTCAGGCTTTGATGATATGTTCTTAACTCAAATATTCTCCCAATGAGGTAGTGTCTCCACAGTTTCAAAGCTAACATCACTGTTGCTAACTCTAAGTCATGGGCAGCATACAACTCTTCATGTTTCTTCAATTTTCTAGATGCGTAAGCTATTACTCCACCTTCTTGCATCAATATTGCTCCCAATCCTTGCTTCGAAGCATCGATGCAGACAGTGAAGTCTTTTTCCATGTCTGGTACTCGAAGGATCGGTGCACTAGTTAGTACCCTCTTTAGTTTAGTGAATGCAGTGTCACATTCATATGTCCATTCATACCTGACCCCTTTTCGTTGTAATGTGGTGATGGGTTTTTCAATCCTCAAAAACCCTTCCACAAACTTGCGATAATAACCTACTAGCCCCATAAAACTACACACCTCATGAGCATTTTTCGGTACTGGCCAATCCATTATGGTCTCTACCTTTTCCGAGTCGACTTAAATCCCTTCTACTGAAATGATGTACCTAAGATAATGAACTTCCTTCTAAAAGAAGGAACATTTTGAAAATTTTCCATACAATTGATTTTCCCTTAAGCAAGTCAATACAACCCTTAGGTTCTTTTCATGCTCTTTTTCATTCTTGGAATACACAAGAATGTCGTCCAGGAAGACTTGCAAAAATTGGTCCAAATACTTCCTAAACACACCATTCATGAGGCTCATGAATAATTCTGGTGCATTGGTCAAACCAAATGGAACAAATACGAACTCATAGTGCCCAAATCGAGTTCGAAATGCAATTTTTGAGATGTCACCTTCCTTAATCCTCAATTGGTGGTATCCAGATCGTAGATCGATTTTTGAGAAAACCGCTGCTCCCTTCATTTAATCAAATAGGTCACCTATTCTAGGTATTAGGTACCTATTCTTTATTGTGGCTCTATTCAAGTCTCTATAATCTATGCATGGCCTTAAGGAACCATCCTTCTTCTTGACAAAAATCATTGTTGCACCCCAAGGTGAAATACTAGGTCTGATAAATCCCAAGTCTAAATCTCTTTTAATTGCATCTGCAACTCACAAATTTCTAGATTTGTCATCCTATAGGGTGTCTTTGATATTGGTTATGCACCAGGTTTTAGGTCGATTGTGAAATAAATCTCCCTCACAGGAGGTAATCTAGGCAATGCCTTAGGAAAAACATCTTTGAATTTTGACAAAATTGGGTTTTGATCTAGGGAGGGTCCTTTCTGGTCACTTACAGCCTCGACCACATATAGTTTTCAACCTTGTTGGAGACAACATTTTACCTTCATCATGGATATGAATCGTAGCGACACTCCTCTCTTGATTCCACAAATCTCAATTGACCTACCTTCATCATCTAAACAAATCACCTTCTTCTTGAAATAGTCTACCAAAGCTCGATGATCTTCTGGCCAATCCATTCCAATAATTACATCGTACATCCCCAGTGTTGTGACATATGCCTTCAACTTAGTTATACACACCCCAGGTTTACCTGACATTGGTCAACACTAGGTCCTACTTCTTGTTTTATCCCAGAAGCCATCTCAATTTTCTTAAAGTCATCGTGCTCATAGGCTGCCAACCCACATTTTTCTAATGCAACTGGTGAAATGAAACTATCTGTAGCACCTGAATCAAACAAAATTTTAACTTTTACTTTGTTTATCATACCTGAGGTTTCTACCACAGAATATTGGTGTTCAACTTGTTGGTTATCAACTGCTGCATAGATTTGATGGTGGCTACTTGCTCCCCCCATTGGTGCTTTTCCTTCTCTATGGTTGTTACCAGTTTGTAACTCAGGACAGTCATGCTGGTAATGAGGTCCCCCGCATCCCCAACAAGTGATGCATGGTAGACTTTGAACAAAATGTTGTGGAGTTCTTTGGAAAGAGTTCCTTCCCTTGGGACCCCTTCCCCTACTTGCTGCTCCTCGTGTATGACCTTGATTTGCATGAATCCTTGAAGATGTGGGTGAAGATGCACTAGTAACCATTGAAATCCCCACTGTCGGTGCTCTGGGTACAACCCTATTTCCATATGGCAGTGGCCTCAAACTCCCCCCCCGGGGAAGGTACGATGGGCCTTCCCCATAAACCTTGGTTGTTGTGGAAAAATGGTTTTGTTTCCACCCTTTAAGTCTAATTTCTCTTCAACATAACGAGCATGTTCCACAACTTCTGCAACTGAGGATGGCTTCCACATCCACACCATTGCACTAATCTTAGGGTTCAATCCATAAATGAAATGATCTACTTGGAGTTGATCAGTATCCATGTAGGAGACATACTTGACCAATTCCATGAATCTAATCTCATATTCTTCTATCGTGCAATTTTCTTGTACCAAAGCATGGAAGGCTCCTACCTGTTGTTCTTCATAATATGTTGGTAGGTACTTTTTCCTGAATCTCTCCTCAAATAACTCCCAAGTAACTGTGTCCGGAGTGAGGTGTAGTTGACACTCTAAGTTACCCCACCAATTCAGAGCACCATCTCTGAGTTGGAATATTGCTATTTTAGCTTTTAAATTGGAAGTATAATCTCTTAGTGTGAAGCACCTTCTCATTCCTTCTAACCAGGCTTCTACACGTTCGCTTGCACGACCTCCAGCAAACTCTGGGAGCTTAATCTTTTGGAGCTCCCTAGTAATGTCCTCGATTGGAGGTCCTCTATCAGAGTCTCTTGATCCCTCTAGATTTCCCAACCCTGATGGAGGGTTCTCTACTTCCACTTCAATTGTTTGGCGCCCTCTTAAAGTCTCATTAATTTCTTCTAGGGAACACAAGATGAGAGCCAACTCTGGTGAAGGTAATGGGTTATTTGTAGGAGGTCCTTGTGATGACCCTCCTTGACCTTGATTTCTTCGCGTCATCACCATTTTGAATTGTTCAAATATCTGTATGATACGCAAGACTTATTAGCACAACTTAGGGCCTTGTCAATTCTTATTTGGCTCACACATGTTTTGCATAATGATAGGTGTAAGTTTTCCTTTTGTTATGCTTGTAAACGAGTATTTCTAATATTGAGAAGATAACCGTGGATCTACTAAATCCTCTCCCATTTCTATCTAAGCAAGTGTTGCGACGCACTACTAGTCACCCTCAAATATCTTTAGATATCCCTAAACAATCATCCTAAATCCATTTTATATATTTTGAGCATTCACATAAACATTAAATTACCACTTTTAATCACATTATTATAACTAGGTGTCCTCTTTAAATTCCATCAATAATGCTAGATTGTCATTTTTATTATATATATATATATATATATATATATATATATATAGATATATATTATCCTTGTGTTTTCAAAGTAGGTGTTTAATGGCTTTAATCAACTCAACACTGACATTATCGTTAGGTATTTACTATCCCAATGATATATATAGAATGGCTAGTGCTACATGTTTTAATATTTCAATATTATATATTGTCTTAAAGAAGGTTCTAATGTGCTAATCAATTGGTGTTCACCTTTGACACTTTGATCTGAATATGTTGGATTTCCATTTTGTAAACATATGCATATTAATACTATGACAATATCTAATACAACTCTATTGTGTCTCTAAAAAAATTCAAGAAGTTGCATCTAAAAAAAGTTAAGAATTATGCATGGCATCAAGCATAATGTGAGCAACTTGTAAAAATTTCACTTAAGTTCATTTGTATTATTGAATATTATTAATAAATAAACAACTTGTTTTAATGCAACTTTAAAAGGTCAACATCTTGTCATTATATGAATTAATATGGTTGTAAGAAAATATATTTTCTGCAAAATAATATTTCTTTGTATTAATGTTAATCTCAATATTTTTTTTTTTGAAATAATCTCAATTTTATTAAAGGGACTTAACTCTATAGGAAATTACAACCTTCTTGTATACATAGATAGGTTATCTTTGTTTACTAAGTCAATAATTCTTCTATCTAAAAGTTCTGCCACAATTTGCATAAATTTTGGTGGGCACTAACCTTGATAAAATCCTATGTAAATTTATGTAGTGAATTGTGTACTTTAGCTATCTAAGTGTAAAGAATGTCCTAAAGAAAAGTATTTCAACGATTTAATTCTCATTGGTGGGTCACTTTATCATTTTGAACATGATTAATTTGAAAGTCAAGGAAGGTAAAATGAAATATTAACATAAACCTAAATTTGTGTTATCAGAAAGTGGTGCTGTAAAAATAGAATGTCATTTTTTTTTACATGGCTCTGGTTTTGGCTATTAGATTTGATGCATCAGGCACAACTGATAAAAGTTTTGATGGCATAAATTTCTTGATGAAAGATAATATAAAAAAGAAGTAAAAGAAGCCAACTTAATTCACAAGTAATTATCAAGAAAGAGAAATCTAACCCTAACTCTACTAGCATTGATTTCTCAACCTATTCCATTACTAAAAAAAACATACCATTTAACAACAGATGAAAAGGTAAACCCGCACACATACAAAGAAGAATTGGTGTGTCCAACACATCACATGCACAAGACTTGTGTCACACGCCTTCATGCACACACTAGCATTTAAGTTTGCATGCATACAACAAAAGTGGCATCAATTTTAACTTGTGCAACTTTCTCTCATGTTTTCTTGATTTATATCTTTCATCTCATCTTGAAGATAGACAACATATTTCTAGTCCAAAACATTGACATCAATAACCTTAACACAGTGAATCTGGAAACTAAAAATTTCTGCAGTGGCATTAATCCCTTCTATAAGTTTATGTATTTTTGTCCTATAATTTCTTTCCTATTTCTCTTTAGTTCACTGGCTCTTTCATGACTCATGTCATTCATTTGCCTCAATATACACACACTAGTGGACACACTGACTTTATTTTTGAAGTGTACTATCAAAAAGGGATCTTAAAAAGGAAGAAGTGTGGTAACAAATGAAAAATATGACAACCACAGAGTCACAGACCAGCCCTATCAATATAATCCAATTGTTGATATCTACCAACCCTCATTAACAGTGTCCTAAACATAGGGCATATACACATAGGTATTTCTAATGCTGCATTTATACTTAGTGGGTCTTCATGGATCAACCACCACATATTCCCCACTTATGCGGTCAACCTGCTAAATTTGGCAAGGTAGGACTTCATTATTATTTAAATTATTCATAGCTATAAAAACACAGCTCCAAACCCAAAAAGAAAAAGATTACATCCAAAAATGTCACTCTATAAATAAAGGTAGCAGTTTATTCTTAGATGACAATTCCCCTGGTAAAAGACTAAAGTAGCCCTGATTGGTAATGGACCGGGATTCTAACCCTGAAGGACTTATAGACCCCAACAATCCAGATATCGGAACCAGGGGCTCTATGACTAGGAAAATGATATCACTATCATTCTCGAATTCTTTGTACAAAAATTCTGATTGACAAGAAGAAGCATCCAACCTTTACTAGTAGTGAAAAGAGAACTTATCTATCAAAGATTGTCAGTGCCAGATGTATCTTATTCCAAAGCAACATCAATGATAATTCCCTACACTTCAACCCTCATAAAAGAACAACTTGTAAAATCATTTTTCCTTTCAAGATTTCCATATTTCAACTTTTAGTAAAACTTCATTCAGAAATCTGTCTATCAGGAAGCTAACATTGAACAACTTGACGCCATGTTTGGCACATACTAATGAGAAAAGGAATACCCACAAAATATAGAAGAGGAACTAATTGATATCCATATGAATCTCTAACTGAGTACAAAAATTATGGTTGACAAAGAGCATCATCCAGTCTCAGAAAAGAGAGAATGTATCTACTAAGGATAGTCAGTGTAGGAACTTATGTTATTCCAAAGCAATGTCAAAGAGAATTTCTTAGGCTTCAACCCTCCTTAACAAATTGTGAAATCATTGTACCTTACAGGATTTCTAAATTTTAACTATTGGAAAATCTTCACGTTGAAATTTGCAGGGAAGCTACCAACTCGAGGCCATATTCAGAATATAATAAAGAAAAATCTCAGAAAGAATGCCCATAAAAAAAAACAAGAAAACCTAGAATAATGATAAGAGGAACCAGTTTAGTTAATGTGTGCTCCCAGCCTGTCAAAGAAGTTTTCTAGGTCAAGACCAGCAGACTAAGTATTTGATACAGTGTGTGACCCACTTCATCAATAAAAGGCACAAGGTAATATATATGATATATCATATAACTACAAGCCAATCTCAACAAACCTAGTTTTTAGACTTCAAAACTTCTACAGTGTGAAAAGATAAAACGACCATCTTATAGATATTAGAGACAGAGTAAATAAAGGCAATGTGGTTGTTAAAAAAAATATTCAATACGAAAATCATTTAAATAGAGGGAAAACCTTTCCCATTAACAACACAACAGATATAATATTCTAATGGGACTTTTCTGCCCAGGATATATGTTGCAGGTGCAAGGGTTCTTTCTTCCTTGTTTCAATCGCTAGAGAGCCGGCTATGGCCTGGAATGTCATGCCCATGCATCTAGTTGGAATCACTTGGTGAAACAAAGCCTAAAGGGATGCAATCAAAAGTAGAAAAGTTTCATAAAAGAACCACAATGCAAGAGATTGTGCGACATCTGAGTTTTTGAAACCAAGGATTCAAGAGATGGCATTACTTCCACAAAAGAATAAATGTTTATAGAAAACAAATTGGCCTCTGTAGCATATCTCTGAGGAACTAAGATGAATTTTAGGAAACAAGGAAAAGGAAGTTACTAAAATCATTCCCTAATAGTACAAGTTTATCTCCAATGAATTAATAACGCCACCAAATTCTTGTAATTCATAAGTGGGTTTGTTTGCGGTATGGGATCCAATTTTAGCGTATTGTTGTTCAATTTAGTTTAATATGTAGCCATGTTGCAGCTAATATTCGCTTAGGAGCATGAGAATCTGGAGTGGAAATTCCAAATTTATACCTTCGCTATTATAGTTGTGAAGTTCTTTAAAGAGAAGTATTTTACTCGAGTTGGCCATTCAAAATATTATTAGGTGTCTCAAGGCTTCCGAAACAAGAATCTGACTCCTTCACTGATACACGATTGATTTAACTTTACAGAGTTCTTGGAGTTGTTAAAAGCAATGTTGCAAGAATTTAAGGAATGGAATATCGTTTTCACATCTAAGAAGCATTAAATGCCTTCGCAATGGCATTAAGACAACTGTAAAATCACCATACAAAGCCACTAAGACAACATTTCTCTCACACATACAAGAGGTTGCACCATTATTGAAGTCTAAGAGCTACTGAATGATGAAGTCTGGGAGTGAAAGAACATTTGTAATTGTCGTTGTATCACTGTCACTTTGTCGATGAGAGTCTATTTCAGTGAGAGCATCAGAATCTATGAGATTCGGGTGATGGGAGGTGAGCATTGGATGCTCAGAGGATAGTTGAGCAAAGCATCAAATCAGATTTGGATGACTCCTCTCTACTAGTTTGCACCACATTTCTGGAGGTCCAAGGTTGGTTTTATTTATTCATTTCATTTGGACAACACGTTAAGCATTGAAAGGAGAGACACAAATATTGAACGAATCTAAATATTAGCGTTTTCCTATAACAGGTCAAACCCTGCTTTTTGCCTATTAGACCTTCTATTAGTACATGGTTTAAATCTCTTGGAATTAGATGTTTGCCCACTCTTGGGATCTAGTTATTGGATGTCGGGTGTGACTTGAATCTGGATATTGGGAGTGTAGGTGGGATCTAGGTTCAAATTTCGAACCTAGCTCTGATACCATATGTGAGGATCCATCCTAGGGTCCTCTAACTACAAACTAAATTTATTTAATTTAAACACAATAAGAAGGGAAATAACTTATTTATAACTCAACATTTATTTGATGACAATATACCATTAAAATTTATTTACAACATATTAAACAAGTAAGATTTTCATTGCAACCATTTACATAAGTAATCAATAAAGGGAAGAATATTTGTTCCAATAGCTTGGTTGAGATGCTCCTGACTCTTTTGGGATGCTCCTCTTGACTACTCGACTGAATTTACCTCTCAGCCAACTAGGAATGGTTTCCTAGCCTAGGGAACCTCCACAGGTTCCCTAGCCCTCCGAGCGAAAGTCCAACCAGCTGTAGTGTGTCTAAGTTAAACAAACACTCTCTCCATTCTCTCCCTTCTCTTTCTCCACATTCCTCCCCCAAAACAAAATCCTCCAAAACCATAACCAAAACCAAGACCAAGACCAAGGATCTCCCCCCCTCTCTTCTCATCATCCTTCCCCTTTTATGTCTCTTCCTCCCATCCACCTCAACCACCTATCATTAATGTCATGACTACCCCCTCATCCTTTCATTTAGTATCCTTGACTTTTCTTACCATATCTTGTTCAAAGTAGATTTGAAAAGACATTTTGGGAATAAAATATGGATATTTAATTTAGAATTAAATTGGAAGACCATATCTTCTCCCAAGTAGATTTGAGAAGACACCTTGGGATATGGATATTTAATTTGGAAATTAATTGGAGAAGACCATATCTTCTCAAAACTAGATTTGAAAAGACACATTGGGATATGAATATTTAATTTGGAATAAATTGGAGGAGACCATATCCTATCCAAAATTAAATTTGAGAAGACAAGTTGGGAATTGAAAATAACAATAATAAAATTTATATTAGTAAAATAAAATTACAGTTTCACAAATGTAGGTATATACCAATATTTCTTGATAATTATAAGTCAATATTTTCAGGTAAATTAAACACTAATAAAAATTTGCATGATAGATTAAGTAGGGCATTACAAGTAGGAAGGGTTTTAGTAAAATTATGATAAATGTTTTCAATGTTCTCTTTATAAGTTAAGAGGTGTAGATGTTATTTAAATCCTTTAAAAAGAGATATAGCTTACCCTTGTCAAAAAGTAGGTTCCTTTGATTCTCACAATCTCATGCATGTGTTTATTTCGCATGGAAAAATTTAGAGTTAAGGTTAAAGCTCTATGATTAGAGTTAGGCTCATGGCTATTTAAGAGGTCAAAGTTTACAATTTGGTTGGAAACATGGATATCAGATATTACATAATCCACGACACTATCTCCAAGCCAATTAATACAAGTTATTTTCTTGGAGTTTGGCTACTTGATTATGCTATTGCAAATTATAAGGTCTTGAGAACTACATAGTTTGACTAATCAATACAAATAAATCCTTGGTCGGGTCTTCAAAGTTTCTTTTGAATGTACTAGCTAAATCAAGGTCCTCATTAGGATTTGAACCATTACATAGAAGAATAGCTTGGTTAGATGCAGTTCTAGCATTAAAGTCTCCTAACAAAAGAATATTACCTTTATTTCTTAGACTATGAATATCTTACTCTAAAATATTATAAAAGAAATTCTTCTCTAGATTATTTTTCTTATAAATATTAGAATTAATTGGTGCGAAATAACAAATTATTCTTCTTAACATTAATATGAAAATTTTTAATCTAAATATGGTGATTAAAGAAATCTATCTTACAAAACCCTCCCAAAAAATACTCTTTTTAATATAATTATTAAAAAAAAAAAATTAATAAAAATACTTATACAACTTTTATAAATTCAATATTACCCTACATCAACTTAAATATTATCCCATCAATATACCTATATATATATATGATTGGTTTTTTATATCCAATCATAATTTATCCCATCTAAGGAGAAATTTTACCTAATAAAAAAGTGAAAAATACGAACGTCACAGAGGGCTTTTTAACCCAATCAAGGCAAAATAAAGGATTTCACGTCTTATAAGATACCTAAATATCTAGATTCAATCTAGATATTTAGGTATATATACTTAATAATTTTTTAATTAACTGACTATTAATGTATATTAGTTTTGGTTATAATTTATCTTTTAATATATATTTATTATTAAAAATGGACCATTTACCGTTGTTTTAATAAGAATCTAACGAACCAAGGTTACTTTTTAATTAAATAATGGTTATAACTCTAATCCGGTCCTAACTAATTTAGTCAAATCGAACCGTTGTCAATATAACCGTTTTATAGCCGTTGGAGTTTCTGCTCTATCTATTTAACATGCAAAGCCTGATATGCTCATTCAGCTCATTTAACTTGTCCTCACAATGAACCACACTAGTTGGTTGGAAACGCCTTGACAAATGAAATATCTTGTGATGTACGCCAAAAAATCTCTCATAAACTTTAATTTGAACAATTTATACTAATTTTTAATAATATTATTTATATTTATATAAATTTCATATATTTATATAAAAATGTTCTTACTTTAATTCGAACCATTTATGTTAATTTTTAGTATTATTATTTATATTTATATAAATTTCACACATTTACATAAAAATGTTCTTATTTTTAATTTTATTAAATCTCTAATAATAGTTACATGTATGAATTAAATTTTTCTTTAACTTATTTTATAATTTTTTAGATTTAATTTTTTAATGTGATATGCATAACATTAATCATATATATGTTAATTTTAAATATAAAGATTTGAAATATAATAATTATAAATATTAATTTTTTATTTTATTTTTTATTATAAAATATTTTTCATTTTATAATTATTATTTATAAAAGTATCGAAATATATTTATTTCTAATTATCTGTTTATTAATTAAATTTATTAATTTTTAATATGTTTATTACTTATATATTTTGAAATATTATGGTTACAAATATGAATAGTTCTTATTTAAATTTATCTTTAATTATTTGTTTATTAATTAATTTTTTTAATTTTTAATATCTTTATCATTTATGTATTTTGAAATATTATAGTTATAAATATGGATTTTTGTTATTTAAATTTATTTTGATGTTATATGCATATTATAAATTAATAAAAAAATATTTTGTAATTTTATTAATAAAAACAAAATTACAACCAAATAAATTGAATCTATTTTATGAGAAAGTTTTGAACCAACGAAAAATACATTATCATGTGATTTACGCGGAAAAATTCTTTCTCATAAAATTGATATGGATCACAGAAGCCTCAATTCAATTTAACACTTTATTTTATAGACATTACTATTATAGAACACCTCTTAATACAAATATATAAATAATTATTTCTAATTTTAACAAGTTATTTCATTATTTGTAATTAAAATTTATAAATTTCAAAATTATATATATATATATATATATATATATAAAATATAACCTTTAACTTCCATTTAACATCCACACTAGATAATGTTTAGGTGATTAAAAAAAAGAAAAACCCTAGGAGCTTGTCTAAAAGGAAGATGAATTGAATTAGAAGAGTCTTAAAGAGAGTTCTTAGGTTAGCCTACCATAACAAACACGAGATTGGCCTTAGGTTAATTTTTACAATGTTATGACCAAAAACAAAATGCTAGTAAAAATATTCATAACATAGAAAAAACCAGATGACATGATAAAGAAAATTGAGGAATGGTGCCCATGTAGATGGGTTTGTCTTTATAGAGCACTGGAATGGTGCCCATGTAGATGGGGTTGTCTTTATAGAGCACCCAACAAATTCAGAAGTGAAGACACCACCATGTTTTTCTTTAGTGAGGTGCAGGAGGTAACTAGTAGGAAATTTTGCTTTATCAATATGTCAAGACATTGTTAAGCTCCAATCCTCTTGTGAGGGAAGGCCATGGGAAATAAAGGTTTGAGTATTCTAGTAAAGCTCCAAGGTTTGTAAAACTTGGTGTCTTAATTTTTGTTGGTTCCTGGGATGAAGCTTTTAAGCATGAATTCAATTTCCTCATCATAATGCTAATCCTTTTCTTGTTTAACCTTTTAACCTAGAGTATGAAGTTGGTGCTGGATGGTCACAAGAAGGAGCAGTGAAAAGCCTCGCAACATCTCATGTTGCTAGAGTATGAAGTTGGTGCTCGATGGTCACAAGGAGGAGCAGTGAAAAGCCTCGCAACATCTCATGTTGCTAGCTTTGCCTTGAGTTAACAAATCATCACTTTCCCATGGTGGCCAAAACGTGGAGCCATGGCAATCCATAAGAGTAAAAATAAAAGGGAAAACATAGATTGAGGAGATTTTTTTGTGTAGACTTGAAATGGAAACAACATATATGAAGGCACGCTGCATATGACCCCATTCACCATGTTATAACACAGTTCAAACAAGTGTGACCGAATTGTTTGTGCTCCACATCTATACCAGTGTCTCCACACGAATCTCTGCAATGAGGACGATGCTGCGTAGAAGAGCTTTCAAAGGAACACGAGCTTGAATGGTGCTATGCAGATTTCAAAGAAACACAAGCTGTGTAAAAGCTGTGGTCGATGATCTCAAAAGCGAGAAATAATTTCTTTCTTTTGCATTAAACAACTATTCCATTTCTATTACTTTATTTTTGTGCACTACATTACATTAAATAATGCACTAAACCGTTATATAACTCAGATCAAGTCAATTCACTACCAAAGCTGGTGAACTATTATGTTCCTATCCTCAGGGTTCCTCAACAGCCAGCTATGTGGGAACCCAAATCCTCTTGCGACACGATAGGCCTAAGGGTTCATCGTTCTCTTGTCAAATTTGCTAGCATGGATGATTCGGGATTATGACCACAAGGTATTAGCAGGGTTGAAGGGTAAGTATCAACAGTCATGTTTTCTCCAGCTTCAGCAGGGTTGAAAATGTGGGTTTGGGTGTCACTGACTGTCCTTGGGTGTTAGTTACTTGATTATTACCATTCAACTATTAAACCATACATTTTTAGATCCTTTAAATAGATTTGTTGGATGACACTGTAAAACTAAACTCAATCTTCTAGGTCGAATCCAAGTTTCTACCTATAAGCTGAAGGGAAAATTACTATTTTGACCAAACCAGACTATCTCAAAGACCTGAATGGCCAAGTGAGAAATTATAGCGCAATGCACGTTAGAAAATAATTCTGGTATCCAAATCTTGAAAAGTAAAGAGTATTCAGGAATTACCCTTTCAAAAACAAATTAAAGGTTTTGTTCAAACTCTAAACAGAAAAGGGGGTTATCCATTTATTTAAATCTGAAAAATCTCAGTATTATTTTAATATTTAAACATAAATGAGGATGTTTAGATTGTTTGAAATAAAAACCAGCATAGATTTATTTTAAGTACAGATCTAACATGAACAAAGAGGGATCAAATTTATTCACCTGCAAATATTTTTAGAGTGCAAAATACAATGTGTTATTTTTCATTGTTTAAATTGTATTTTTGAATGCTAAATAGAATATATAAAGGACCAAATAAAAATTTTAACCATAAAAACTTAATTATTTTTTTTTTTTATATAGATATATATGAAGTTGATATGGACATAAATTAGTTAACAAAAATCTTCAGGATTTAAATTTTGTATTGAAATATTTTTGGAAAGTATAAGATTTAAACATCTGAGCTACACATTTTTTTTACTTCTAATTACTATACAACATTTTCATTTTCTTTTTAATTATAGACAACATTGTTTTTCTATTATACAATTTTTAATTTTTAATTTTACTCACAAACTTATACATCTTTTGAGCCGTAGAATAAACCGCTGTGCTCAATTAAACATTAACTTTTTCCCTAATTTTATCTTAAAAATAGAGTTCCTGATTTGCAAATGACATAGCAGGATACCTTGAGGAGAGATGGCAATACCAAAGCAAAAGTTTTATAATTCAAAGACTTATTTGGTTTTGTACAGTTGACTTCCCCTTAGCTTACAAATTTCTACAACAATAGCCATCATAAATTTCGTAATTCAAAGACTTATTTGGTTTTGTACAGTTGACTTCCCCTTAGCTTACAAATTTCTACAACAATAGCCATCATAAATTTCGAATTATAGTCCACATGAGCAAGGACCAATGCGAATTCCTTCCGTGATCGAGTTTTTTAACCAAATCCACAAATCCCGAGCGTTCAAATTTATGCCTAAATATTATGCATAAATATTTCTAATGTTTAGAAGATATGCATAATGTAATCGCTTGCAGGTAATTAGCCTAGGTTTGAAAAGTGGAGAGTTTTACATCATGGCGAAGGTCTAGGATGTTGTGCAGAAGTTCAATGTGCGGAGGTCTTCGTCACAATGAACTTCTGCACAAAGACTTCCATGCAATGAACTTCCGCACAGAGTCTTTAGCTTGTAATTTCTATGTACATTGCATCATGGAATTGGTTGTGAAATTGGCATGGGTTATGAAACTCATCCATCGTTAAATCGAAAAAATGAGGCCCACTTCACTCTCGCTCTTCGTCATCAATTCCCACAGCATGTGCAGGTGGTTCTGTTGTTGAAGACACGTGATTATATATATACTGACGCAGAGGCGAACAAAGAAGTCATCTTCTTTTGTCTAAGTCCTTTGCTGGGCATCTCCTTGATTATCAGAATCTCAATGACGTACAACTCAATTGACTTTTACTCATAGCTCAGTTACTGCTCCGACTTCTGATAGTTTTAATGTGTTACACGGCAGAGCAATGGAACTAGTCAAGAGCATTTCCATGATCCAATTGTTGGAGATTTGCATAATGTAATCGCTTGCAGGTAATTTCGAAAAGTGGAGAGTTTCGGATCATGGCGAAGGTCCAATGTCTAGGATGTTGTGAGAAAGTTCATTGTGCGGATGAAATCACTGACCGCAATGCTTGACATCACTTGTGGGGGATTTTTCTGTTAAAATCCAAAAAACAAACAACCAAACTGAACAGAGCATAACAATGCTTTGTTTTGAACACACATTCTTAGGACAGGGAAGCTTTAAAATTTCTTTGAGCAGACAGAGATTTCACACACAAACAAATTTCTATTCATTAATAAAAACTGCTGTTACAAACTATGGTTCTTCCTCTCTCACATAGGGATTTACAAAAAGAACAAAACAAAAAAAAAACTCAGATTGCTGTGTCTGCTTTATATTCTATTTTGCTGCTGCTGCCTTTCTTTTTCATTCACGCGCTGCTGCTGTGCATTACAACACAATTTACACTGCTGTGTATTACAATTCTATTTTACATGTCAACAATAAAAACTTACATATATATATATATATATATATATATATATATATGACAACCAAAAGGAAATTACTTCACGTTTTCACTGGCCATGCTTCCGTAAAAGAAATAATAAAAATTAAATGCTTTTACCAACTATTACTTGAGCCCATACTCCCGCTGAAATAAAATTAAAAACTTCACCAAAACTTACCAACCCACAGTAAATAGCATTTACTGTTTTACTGACATTTACTGGCGGTAAAGAAACTTTTACTTCACGTCAAATTTATTTGCTGCTGGCCTGTACTTCAACCATTGACTTCATTTAAATCGCATCGCAGAATCCCATTTGGTCGGAACACAAAATTGGGGCACACACATATGATGCGATCTGCGATATGCGATCGGATCGCATCGCACCATCGCAATCGCCAGAAAACACAACACATATCGGAGGGTGACAAGGTGAGTTGCGATTTGCGATATGCGATAGATCGCATCGCAAATAAAATAAACTTGCAGTTGAAATTATATTTCAACACTCCCCTTTAATTTCAACTGTTGGGTTATCAATCATACCCAGACGCTTCCTTAAAGATTCAAAGTTCTTCTGATCCAGTGGCTTGGTCAGAATATCTGCAACCTGTTCCTGAGTGCTGCAATGTTGCAAAACAATTTCTCCATTGTTCACCAATTTTCTTATGTAGTGAAACCTTGTATCAATGTGTTTCGTTCGCTTGTGAAACACAGAATTCTTGGACAACGCAATAGCTGAGCTATTGTCACAGAAAATCACTGTTGTTTTTTCTTGCTCTTGGACTAAGCTCCTCAACATTATTCTCATCCAAACTGCTTGACATGCTGCTGCTGTAGCTGCCACGTACTCTGCTTCTGCTGTAGACAACGCCACGATTGGCTGTTTCTTGGAAGCCCATGAAATAGCTCCTGAACCCATGTGAAAAACATAACCGGATGTGCTTTTCCAATCATCTCCACTTCCAGCCCAATCGCTATGAGTATATCCAATTAAATCTGAACTTTCTGAAAAAGTATACAAAATGCCAAATCTTTTTGTACTTTTGACATACCTCAGAATTCTTTTTGCTACCTGCCAATGTGCGTCTTTTGGCCTCTCCATGAATCTGGAAATCAAACTAACAACAAAAATTATGTCAGGCCTAGTTGCAGTTAAATAGATAAGGCTGCCAACTATGCTCTTATACATGCTAGGATCAAAATCCTTGCTGCTGTCCTCTTTGCTGAGTTTTATTCCCATTACCGTGGGAGTGTTTGCTGCTTTGCATTCTTGCATATTAAATCTGCTCAACACATCATTTACATATTTTGCTTGAGAGATAAAGATTCCATTTTCATTTTGATCTACTTCTATTCCTAAGAAGTATCTCAGCAAACCCATGTCAGCCATTTCAAATTCCTCTTTCATGACTGATTTGAAGTTTTCAATGAGGTAGTCATCATTACCTGTAAAAATCACATCATCAACATATAAGACAACAATCAGAATCTTACCATCCTTTTCTTTGATGTAGACGGTGGGTTCTCCCTCACATTTGTCAAATTCATTTTCCAGTAGATAGGAATCTATCCTACTGTACCACGCTCTTGGAGCTTGCTTCAGCCCATAAAGAGCTTTCTTCAATCTGCACACTTTGTGTTCTTGGCCTTTCTTCTCATAGCCTAGAGGTTGTTCAATGTAAACCTCCTCCTTTAACACTCCATTTAGGAATGCCGACTTCACATCCATTTGGTAAACTTTCCACTTGTTTTGAGCTGCTATAGACAGCACTGCTTTCACGGTTTCCATTCTTGCAACCGGTGCGAAAGTCTCCTCATAATCTCTCTCATATTGCTGCTTGTATCCTTTGACAACAAGTCTTGCCTTGTGTCTTTCAATTTTGCCTTCAGCATTGCATTTGGTCTTATAAACCCATTTGACTCCAATGACTTCTTTACCTTTTGGTAGCTCAACCAAATCCCATGTCTTGTTTCTTTCTATGGCATTCATCTCCCCATCCATAGCTTCTATCCATTTCTTGTCTTTAATTGCCTCTTCGAAATGAATAGGATCATCAACATGACAATATAATGCAAACAAAGAATTCATTCCTTCATTATAAATGTCACTTAAATTTCTGAATTTCTTACCTCTTTCACTTGGTGTGCAAGTGCTTGAAGATGCACTTGAATTTCCTCCTTGTGGTGTGCTTGGAGAAGCACTCTCATTTCTCCTCAAGGGTGTTCCTTGCTGTCCTTGTGTTGGCGCTGCTGTTTGGGGATGTATTTCTACCATCTCCTTATCATCTTCATCATGACACAAACAGTTTTTAACATTAACTGTTTTCTCTATGCTTCCATCCCAAGCTTCCTCCTCAATGAACTGAACATCTCGGCTCACAAAGAACTTCTTGGTAGATGGGATATACAGCCTGTAAGCCTTGGATTCTTCACTGTATCCAATGAAGATGCATTTCTCCCCTTTGCTATCCAACTTCCTCCTTAGCTAATCTGGAATGTGTGCATAGGCCACACATCCAAAAAGTTTCATGTGGGTGACTCCTTGCTTTCTCCCACTCCATGCTTCTTCCGGCACTTTGTTTATTACAGCTTTTGTAGGACACCTATTCAAGATATATACAACACAATTTACGGCTTCAACCCAATAATCATTTGGCAAATGCTTTGCCTTCAGCATGCTCCTCGCCATATCCATAATGGTTCTGTTCTTCCTTTCAGCAACTCCATTTTGCTTTGGGGTGTACCTTGCTGTAAACTGCTTATGTATTCCATTTTCTCTGCAAAAACATAAAAATTCTTTGAAGATATACTCACCTCCTCTGTCTGTTCTCAAAACTTTAATACGCAGCCCACTTTGATTTTCCACAAGTGCTTTGAAATTTCAGATTTTTTTAAACACTTCCGATTTGTTCTTCAAGAAATAAACCCAAGTCTTTCTTGTAAAATCATCAATGAATGTTAGAAAATATTGGCTGCCTGCTAATGATGGAGTTTGCATTGGTCCACATAAATCTAAGTGGACAATTTCTAAGGGTGTTTTTGCCCTTATGCTTTTCCCGCTTGGAAAACTTTCTCTATGTTGTTTCCCCAAAATGCAACCTTCACAAAGGCTGTCCGGTTTCTCTATCAATGGTAATCCCCTTACCATTCCTTTTCTACTCAACAAGTTAATACCTCCAAAGTTGAGATGTCCAAATCTCAAGTGCCACAACCAATTTTCATCCTTTGGCACACTTTGGAGAGCTTCTTGGGAAACTGCTGCCATAACTTCTTTGTTTTTCAATTCTGCTCTTATTCTGAGAGGGAACATCCTGTTCCTTGTCATCTTCACTTCAGCAATGCATCTTTTGCTGGGTGGAATATCCATGATGGTGCATACATCATTCTCAAAGAAAACATTGTAACCTTTTTGGACAAGCTGTCCAATACTCAAGAGGTTACATCTCATTCCAGGAACATAATAGACATCTGCTATGGTTTTCCTTTCACCTTGCTTTGTAAATATTTTAACTTCTCCTTTACCCATAACAGAGATTTTGTTATCAGTCCCAAGTGTGACTTGTGACTTCACACTTTGATCTAAAGCAGAAAACAAAGCTATGTTTCCTGTCATATGGTTGCTGCAACCGGAGTCCAAAAACCATATATCTTCACTATTTTTTTCAGCCATGTTACAAGCTAACATCACATTATCTTGGCTGACATTTTCTCTAGTGATATTTGCACTAGATTTATTATTCACATCATGCTGCTTCTTTTTACATTCACTGGCATAATGCCCATATTTTTTACAATAATAACATTGGACATTGGGTTTTTCATACCTTTGTCCTTGAGCATGATGTTGTCCTCCTTGTTGGTCGCTGCTTTGACCTTGGTTCGCTACCTCTTCCTTGAGCATTCGCTGGACTGCTCCTTCCGCCTCTGTTCTGGCTTCTGCCTCTTCCTCTCTTATTTCCTCTGCCTTGACCTCTTCCTCTTCCAAAGGACATCTGGGTCTTGAAGGCTTGCTCTAGAGATGAGTTTTCATTTCTACTCAACCTCTGCTCATGTGTGATCAGTGATGCATGAAGCTCATCAACTGAAAAGTTTGAGAGATCCTTTGTCTCTTCTATGGTGGTGACAATCACATGGAACCTTGAGGGTAGGCACCTCAATAGTTTCTCCACAATCCTCCTTTCTTCAAGTATCTCTCCATGAGATCTTATTTGTGTGACCAGGCCAATTACATGAGTGAAGAATGAGTCAATATTGTCTGACTCCTTCATGTTCAGATTCTCAAAATCTTTCCTCAGCAATTGTAGCTTTGCTGTCTTCACTTTCTCCATCCCTTGATAGGCCGTTTTAAGAGTTTTCCATTCTTTGGATGTCTTAACTGCTGCTATCCTTGGAAACACGCTTCCATGCACTGCTTGATACAAGAAGAAGAGGGCTTTTGAGTCCTTCTTCTTGTGGCTCTTTAACAGATCCTTCTCTCCCTGAGTTAATGCATTAAACTCATTTTCATCTGTTGGTTGTTCAAAACCATCCTCAACTATTTCCCATAAGTCTTGGGAAGCAAACAAGACTTTCATTGTTATTGCCCAATAGTCATAGTTTTTACCATCAAATAATGAGAGCTGCATACCCATGCTATTGCTGGTGCTGGTGCCAGCGATTTTTGCACTCTTAACTATGCTTCAAATACTTCACTGTGTATTTAAAAAACACTGACTGTTTCTTCAACAACAACACAGAAAATTAATCTGAGAAATACCTTGGATTCTTTTGCTGAGTCTTCACGCTACTGGAGAAGCTGCTACAGCAAAAGTCTTTCCTTCAGCTTCTTTAAACCCTTCAAAGAGCCTGGATTAGCTCTGATACCACTATTGGGGATTTTTCTGTTAAAATCCCAAAAATAAACAACCAAACTGAACAGAGCAGAACAATGCTCTGTTTTGAACACACACAGGATTCTTAGCACAGGGAAGCTTTAAAATTTCTTTGAGCAGACAGAGATTTCACACACAAACAAATTTCTATTCATTAATAAAAACTGTTGTTACAAACTATGGTTCTTCTTCTCTCACAGAGGGATTTACAAAAAGAACAAAAAAAAAAAAACTCAGACTGCTGTGTCTGCTGTATATTCTATTTTGCTGCTGCAGCCTTTCTTTTTCATTCACGCGCTGCTGCGTTCTATATTTTCACTTCTTCGCACTGCTGTGCATTACAACACAATTTACACTGATGTGTATTACAATTCTATTTTACATGTCAACAATAAAAACTTACATATATATATGACAACCAAAAGGAAATTACTTCACGTTTTCACTTGCCATGCTTCCGTAAAAGAAATAATAAAAATTAAATGTTTTTACCAACTATTACTTGAGCCCATACTCCCTTGAAATAAAATTAAAAACTTCACCAAAACTTACCAACCCACAGTAAATAGCATTTACTGTTTTACTGACATTTACTGGCGGTAAAGAAACTTTTACTTCACGTCAAATTTATTTGCCGCTGGCCTGTACTTCAACCATTGACTTAATTTAAATCACATCGCAGAATCCCATTTGGTCGGAACACAAAATTGGGGCACACACATATGATGCGATCTGTGATATGCGATCCGATCGCATCGCACCATCGCAATCGCCAGAAAACACAACACATATCGGAGGGTGACAAGTTGAGTTGCGATTTGCGATATGCGATAGATCGCATCGCAAATAAAATAAACTTGCAGTTGAAATTATATTTCAACATCACTGACAGCAATTACTGACAGAATTACATGCATAGCTACCAAATACGCCCGTATCGGAGAAATAAATTTGTAAATTCGGCAATTCGATTCGAACATCGAATAATTCGATGAAAATTCGATTCGGTTCATGGTAGCTTCGTTTGGATTACAGAAAATTCACCATTGTAATTTATTATAGTTTATTGTAGGGGTTTGTTAATTTGTGTGTCAGATAATAGTAAGTTTAGTGATCTCTAAGTACCGTTTACAGTTTATTGCGGGGATTTGTTAATTTGCTTTTTTGAGAATAGTAAAGTAGTAATCTTTAAGTATAAAATAGATAGTTGCCTTATGGCAGGTAGGAAATGGAAAGGCCACAATATTGCACGTAGGAAATGGAAATAAATTTTGAATGGAGAAAATTTGTTATTTTTAATGTGAGTATTGTTTTAAACGGTTTAAAAAACTTAGATAATAAAAAAGAAGAAGCAATTTTATAATAATTAATTGATTTTTTAAATATAATATATTTATATTTAGAGAAATCTTATAAACATATTTTTCAATGTTTAACTTTTAAATATGTATTAATTATAAAAGATTTTAGATAAAATTTGAAATTAAAGAAAAGTAGTTTTGAGTTTAGATTATTTAATTTTTAAATAAATATTAATCATAAAATATTTTTAAATAAGATTTGAAAGTAAGAGGGAAGTTTTGAATTTTGAAAAAAAAGAGAGATCTTGGAGCTAAGACAAATGTGGTTATAATCTTGATAAGTAAACTCTAATTTTAAAACTGTTTATATTGATTAAAATTATTAAAAAATATTTAAATTTCAAAATGAATGGGAAGAAATTGATAAGACATTGTTGTTACAAGAAAAAGAATACATATATTTAAATGTTTAAGATATATACTTTCGAATTTTTTCCAAATTGAAAATTTTCCAGTCGAATTTTTATCGTATCGTATCGAATCCGAATCCAAATTCGAATTCGAACTTGGTAACTATGATTACATGTGAAACTACGGGTTAATTAATTACACGGGCCCATCATAAACACTGAATATTATTGAAATTACGTGATGCAAAGGCAGTCCGTCCGTCACTGTTTTGAACTTTGTGTTATGTACACCATTGGTCTCGCTGCACACCATCGACAATGAATTATAATTCCACCAAATTCTGCAAGGTGCTTTAGAACAAATTCACCACTAGACAAAATCTTGGCCAAGTTCATGAAAGGATTGATGTGGTCCTGTCATGGAAATGGAAATAATAGGGCATGGGGGGTGTTTCTCATCAACTAAAACGAACTGCAATTCCATGGAGGATGCTGAGAGGAACTTGGATTTTGCAACGAGTGCAGAGATACACAGATATTCTCACAGGAGATACCTAGGCGTGTTGCAACGATTAGTATATATAGGCGATGGTAACATAAGAAAATGAGGATAGGCTGCCTCAACCAATTTATAGATGTAAGGGAGTTGTGTCCCAGTAGTTAAAGTAATGATGAAGGGGGGCCATAAAACAGGTTTTGCACCATTTTACTTTCATCCTAACTTTTTGTGAAGTTGTATAAAACATCATCCATTACCACTTACATTTTCATACACACCCATTGTAACCGCATGTGAATATTATTGAAATTATACAGACAACACCGACGATAAGACAAGAATAAACCACGGAGAATGTGGAGTGCAGAGGTGGCTTTGTGCGGAGTGCCAAGCCACTCCGCATTCTGCACAACGATATGTCTTAAAGTGACTGTGATAGATTTTGAAATCAATGTTTGAATATTGATTTTTTATATTGCACTATTCAAAGTAGATTTTGAAATCAATGTTTGAATATTGATTTTTTATATTGCACTATTCAAAGCTTACAACAAGCTAATATGCTTTTTCTCACAAATCAATGTTTGAATATTGATTTTTTATATTGCACTATTCAAAGCTTACAACAAGCTAATATGCTTTTTCTCACAAAAGATTTAGCACTGAGGAGGTGTTTTTGTGTGGGAGTTTTGTAATTTAATATTAAGTTATGAACTTCTCACAAATATTAAGTTACAAAATTCTCTTAAAAATATGAGTTATGAAACTCCCGTATAAACACTTAATTAATGAAAGAAGCAATAACGTTTCACATTTTCTATGTAATCAATGCTTTAAGCAATGAATGACAATGTTTAAGGCTTCTTGTTGAAATCTATGGTTACACTTATCACATATCGAATGTTTATACTGGTTTGGACTAAGTGTGTGGAGGTGGCTTTGTAGAAGAAGCATGTGTAGAGGAACTTATGTGGAGATGGAAATGTGGAATCCATTGAAAGAAGCATAACCTTAATCAATTAATTAGCAATAGAGGCGGGGACTATGCTACATTGCAGCTATTATCTTTATTCATCTATACATGATGATGGGATTAAATTTCTCAAGCATTGAGTTCTTTTCAATTTTCTTATTCATCCATATATGATACATGAGTGATGGAACTAAATTCCCTTCATGGCGAGCCATTACTTTTAGATATTTGTTAAAAAAGAAAGATTAATTTCAATAAAAAAAATCAAATTATTCATGTCTCATCGGTTTGGAGGTCACATTGAGCATTCCCTCACAATACATCATTCTCTGACACTGAATTTATGGCATTACATGTAGTTCTTTGCAGTCGATGATCTTGGCTATTCCATAGTCTACTCCCCACCACATCAAAGACCACCACCTCAACGTCGAAGGCCACTGTCTCATGATTGCTTTCAAAGTCAAAGGTAAAGGGGCCAAAGGAATAAGGAAGAACTTAGAGTCATTTCCTTGTTGGAGATAATTGTTACAAAATATAAACTACTTAAACTACTTTAGACCACTTGCGAGGAGCCCGATGCTCAAGAAGTAGTATTCGAGCAAGATTTTGAAAGGATCTCCTGCCCCCTCGTCTTTCTTCTCTTCCACCATCGGAGGCCATCGGGATTTGAAAGGTTGGTATTGCAAAGGTTCGACCAGTTCGAGCCCTAACTCGTTATAACACGACTTCGTTGGGCACATGTAAAGAAAAACAGAGAAAGAACATTGGTCTGATACCACTAATCCATCCAAACTTAAACAGGAATGCAACAAATTACAGATATAACCATAAATACAAAGATGCAACAGAAATACTAGTTCATTTCATTAATGTCAAATACTGAAATATGCTTACAAACAGAAAGAAAATAAAACTAGCTCGAGCGATGGTAGCTTATCTCTGAGGAGAGATGTGGCGGCTACATGCCTCTGAACTATGTTACAATGAGGCTCGAAGGCCTATTTATGATTGAGAAACAATGTAAAATCCTAAACATCCGAAAACCTAACCTTAGTAGATGAAGCGCCAAAACTATGGGCCCCGTTTGGGTAAATGGGTACATCGACTTCCTGGGTTGTAACTTTGGGATACGATCTTTGTTTGATGCATACAATACCTCGTTAGAAAGATCTATCAGAGGACTACAACTTTTGAATGTAAACATCAATTAAAAATTGATATTTTCTGGGTTTTCCTAAAAAACGTCGTTTAGGGCCTCAAAATGGCTTCGAAAGTTCAGGACCCGAAAAACTGCCAAAAATAGTAAATTGTGCTATAATTAAGGAAATTGAAAAACTGAGAGAGACAGTGGTGGGGTCCAAGTAGAATAGGTGGGTAGCCACCAATATCCACCTAAATCAATTTTAGTGTAACAATAATACATTTTTTGTAAATTGAATAATATAACTTTGTTTCAAGTTTTACGATTGGTACCACATGGTAGAGAAGTACCAAAGTGAAAATAATTGTTGAAATCTATTTATGTTAAATACTTCCACGTAGATTATAATATATACATAGTGAGCTATTAAGATAATTAAGTATTTATAATTTTTTAATTTTCTAATTATATTTAGAAACAAGTATTTTCTTTAGCTTTTTAAAAAATTAGTGATCTTTTAATAAATGAACATATAATAGAAAATCTTTTTTAATAAAACTTCACACTAAAAGCAAGCAAATAAACAATCTTCACTAGAACTTTGTTTGTATAGATAAAGAAGACTACTAATAGGTGATCGAGGTTTAAAGTGATACCCAAAAACCAACATTAAGAGAATAGTTTAAAATAATACATATTGAAATAATGAATATTATTTATCTTAGTTTTGCATTTCATGTAAGATATATCTAAATGATATGTAAGTGAGTGTAAAGTTTATGTTATATCTGTTTTTTATATTAAAAAATAATTATTTTAATAGTTGTATTTAGAGCCATTATTTCATAGTGAGTAGTTAGATATATTTAATAAATAGTTAGATATATTTATTATTAAAGTAAATATATTATGTATGTAATTTTAATAAATTAAATGAAAATAAATATTTCTTTTAAAATATAAAAATTAAAAATTAAAAAAACTCATTCATGTTTAATAGATTGAAGGTTAAAAATGAATCTATATTTATAATAACAATAATGAAAATTTATTTTATTTACATTTGTCAAATTTATACTTTTAAGATTTAATTTAATATAATAAACTTTGAGTAAAGGTGAATCTAAAATTATTATATACTAATAATAATAATTATGTAGATCCATCTTATTAGTAACTATCTAGTTCATATTTCCAACTTGATTTAATCTGAATTTAATAAATTTTAAGTAAAAGTGAATTTAAAATGATGAGATGCAAGTGGTATGACTACATTTATATGGGGAATAATGATAAGTGCAAAAATAAGGGTTTACCGAAATAAAAATCATTTGGGATTTCTCACTCTTGAGGTTAAGTAAGGGTATAAATGGATTAATTGTTTGTTTTTATAGTTTGCTTTTGTTGATTTATTGTTTTTTTTGCAGTTTCATTAAGCATGTGTGTTTTTCTTCACATATAAGTGAATTTATTGATAGATACACGTAGAAATTTAATGTGGTATATGTGGTAATTTAAGTCTTGTGCATTTGTACTATTCCTTGCTTCGAAGATGCAAATGAAGTTAAGTAAGGTAGTTCAACTCTGTGCTTGAGCACTGTTTGAATCCATAACATTCAAAACATAAATGAGAATGATTTAAAGACAAAGTTATCATTATGGAAAGAGATTGGGTTGAGAGGCGTCTTTGACAACTTAGTGTGAAGGAGATGTAACTTCATGTTATATGTAGAGTTGATACGACACTTCAAAAAATATTAATAACAAAAATATTATTTTAATTTCCATCTTTTGTAAAATATCCTAGTGTTAGTTTTAATTAAAAATCATATATATATATATATAGGAAGTAAAAAACATCCTCCAAATTCACCATTCAGGTAGGAAGGATGTAAGTGCATTGAACAAAAACTACTTGTTATAATGCGTAAGCAAGCCTATGAGTGAAGTGCATTAATCCTATAGGGTAATCTTGACATATTGTTGTCTTGATGTAATATTATTGCACACACGTTTATAGACCTATAATAGAGTTGGCGTTTCCAAGGTGCAAATTTGTGTTTTGTAATATTGTACCACCATTTTGCTAGGGGTAACCGTTGAACCCATTGGGATTATTTTCCTAAAGTAAAGCACCTCAAATATGCTTCTAAACACTTTTTGAAAGCTTATATTTGACCATCAATTTTGGGTTGATAAGTAGTGCTAAGTTGCAATTGAGTGCCCTAGAGCTAAACAACTCTTGCTATAAATTGCTAGTGACAGTGGGGTTACAGTCCATCATAATAAATGATGGAATACATTTCAGGTTAAATATATTATCCATGAAGACTTGAGAAACCAAGGAGGATTTAAAGGGGTGTTGTGGAACGCAAAAATGAGAATATCTAGGAAGTTGGTCAACTATAACTATAATGACAAATTTATTTGTATATTTGGGTAACTCCACAGTCAATTCCATAGAAATGCATTAGAGAAATTTTGAGGTCTAAAATGGGCCTTCTGAGAAATATTATAAAATAATAGTGGAAATAATAAAATAAGATTAGATTACATCATCAAATTTTAGAGGGAAAAACGAAAAAGCTAGTTTTTCAACTCATATTTTCAACTTATCTCCCTACGATTTTACTCAAATTTCAAGCGGGATCACTTGTTGGATGTGAAAGTTAATTCCTCATCCAAGGAATACCCATGTTGCATATTTTCGATGGACCCTGCTACAAAAAAATGAGAAATACATGACAAAACGTGATTGCAATCACATTTTTCATGTATTTCTCATTTTTCGTGTAGCAAGGTCCATCAAAATTATGCAACATGGGTAATCCTTGGATGAGGAATTCAAAATTATGCATCCAAAATGTTATTTTTCTCGAAATTTGAGTAAACCCGAAGGGAGATAACTTGAAAATACGTGTTGAAAAAGAAGTTTTTTTTTTTTTTTACTCCAAAAATGGTGAATCATTCGCGATGGTTGACATCATCATCTTGAATCCTATTGGTTCTTATAAATTTGGTTTTGGTTGTACATTTTTGTTTTGAGACCCATTTTAGACCTCAAAATTTCTCGAATGGTTAGTCCATACTATTGAAATTGTAACTAGGTTTGGTCTTCATAATGTATATTTATCATTGATATATTTATTATGATTTATCAAACATGTTCTTCATGCTAGAGTCAAAAGAAAAAACATTTGTTTCATGTCCCATTTGTACATTTAAAAGAAAGAGAATTTGAATTTTTATTATGAGTCAAAAGCCCACAAGTTGACCAAGTTGGCCCTCCCTGGACAAGTCAACCTAGCCCTCTAAGTGGCACTTATTCGACCCTCCTAGACAACTATATATTAGAGATCCATTCGACCCATTTGAAGATCATTCATTCAACACACAAGAAGTATCATCTGCACCTAGCATAGGACGAAAAATGATGAGCCAAAGGAGAGAGAGTAGCAAGTAAAAGAAAGAAGAAATTAGCATCTTTGATCGAATTTATGACTTTTACTAGCTCACATGTGTGAACGACAAATTTCTATGAATAGGTTGAGTTTCTTTTGGGTTGATTGCAAGCCGAATTTCGGCCCTAGTTGCAGGACCAATTTTTTCTGAGTTTGACCATATTGGAGCAGATTTGACCAGTGTTGACTTTGAATTTTGGAGTTGACTTGGAGGAGGGTTTGACTTTATCTTGGTGGTAGTTTAACATTGGTTCTTAGCTTGGATATCTCTCATTTTGATATGATTTTATAAGGAAAGGATTGTTGGGGTTTTACCCATTGTGGATTTTGTTATTTTTTCTTAGGGATATATTGTTCTTTGTTTTGATAATTGCATTTCATTGTTTCCATATTAAATTCACCCCATAACATCATTACATTATTCAAATTTACACCATTATTCAACAACATATGCAACTATGTAGAAAGAACAATATCATCATCTATGTAGTGGAACATAAAGGAACAATAGAAGAAAAACATTCACACATAGAGACATCAGGATTGGTCAGAGACCAGGGAAAAAACCACTATGGGGAAAACCCTTTCAAATTCTTATTCTTATTAAATTGTCATTGAATGATTCAACAAAAGAGAGTACAATGATCCATATCTTCAACCATAAACCTATCTAGCAAAATTAGCTAAAAAACATCCATGAAATGAACCCAACAATGATCATACTCAAAATCCTAATTTAGAAGCTTGTGATGAACTGTCACTGTCTACGGTCAATGAACAAAAACTTCGGTTAACTAAAAAATGCAATTTTAGGATCTAGTCACAGGGAGGAAGAGGTGTGCGAGTGACTAAGAGCTTCTAATCGCTCCCTTGAACCTGTAATTTAGTGACTACAGTCGAAATTTTCCTTTGGTGAGCCAGCGACTGTGACCCAAAACCCTAGAAACATGCATGAGCTTCAAAGTTCAGACCCTGTAATCTCGAACCTGTACCAATCAATCTCCGTGAACTTGCCTCAGACCTCTGCGAGCCAAACCAAAGAAGAGAATATCAGAATGCTCTATTATTATTGTCCAAATGAGGTTGAGGTCACTTATATTTATATCTTTCCAAGGGTTTCCAATTTTCTTTAGGGATGACTTAATCAAATATGCACATGTGGGCTTATAATTCAAAAGTACACTCTCCCTTGTCCAAATTGAGCACTTCAATAGTCAAAATTGGTCCTCTCAAAAAGAGGATTCTCATCCCATGGTTGGAATTTGTAACTGAGATGCAAAAGTAATACTCCCTTTAAGCTAGGGAGAAATTCCAACTACATCATGTAATCATCATAAATATCCTATCATCAAATCATATCCAATCTTAAGTATCATCATCAAATGTCGTCACCGCTCATCTCTTGCGTATCTCTTGATTGTCCCTGCTCATATGTTGAACATTATCGAATCTAAAAGAAGAATTTGATATCAGAGGGGAGCTCAATATACCACCGTTTATCCATCAGGGAGCCACTGCTACCACTTGGAATCACTGCCAGTGGGGAACCCAATGCTACTACCCGAGAAACATTAGCAGGGAGTGAATTCTACGACTCACATCAACATCAGAGAGCCTAGCTCAATCCAGAACAACATCAGGGAGCACATCTCAACCTAAAACCATGTCAGGGAGCTTAGTCTCAACCCCATGTCGAGCAATAGGTGACATTGGAGAGCACATCTCAACCCATTATATTTCCTGTCGATCTTCCCAACGATGACCCACAAGAGTCATGTGGTAGAACACTTGCATCATAATCCGAGATTGGGAGAGATACTCGACTTACCAAAAAGTAAGGATCACATGCCCCCAAGCCTCCTCAACCCATTTTCCAAACGGGGAGGGACAATCCCAACAAGCCCAACTTGTGGGTGTGATGCGAACTGGGGTATACTCTGCAAAGACCAAGATAGGGGAGCTAACATCTCTAACCCTATGGGTGATAGATAGGGGAGAAACATCTACGACCCTATTGTCCAGAGATCCCTCAACCCTAGGAGCCTTCCCTCTCAATTCGTTACCCTAGGAGCTCAAACAGGGAGGAAGAGATGGCTTAGTGTCCTCGATCAACAATGCTCTTTGTAGATCAGAAACATATTATTGTGATCATATCTGGTAATCATCATGTCTCAATAGAAATAGTCTCATGTTCATACAGGACATCAAATCAAATATTATATTAGATATATAGATATAGATATCACAAAAAGGATACCTTGTTCAACCTCCCTTTCATGGAGGTAGCAACCACAAGCCTAAGCTTGTCTCCTACAATAACATTGAATCAATATATGAAGGTATTCCAGTCCCAAAAATATACAGGATTCTCTGCTGATTAGATCCCACTCATTATTATCACAATGTATTCTTGTCATATCCAGAACCTTCTCAAACAACTCTCCAAAGAGCTTCTTCATTATACCTCACAACTAGCCATGCTAGCAACATCGTACTCAACCTCAGTCGTTCTTAAAGATATGAAATTCTCATCCAAAATATCATGGCAGATCTCATACTAAGGCAACACTCAGATGTGCTCATAAAAAACGATTCCAAACATCATCAGTCCATCCATGCAGTCACATATCATAGAAAGAATATCTCAGATCAAAAATTGATCGTCCCATGCAAGTATCTCGAAGGGTGCTTGGTGGCAACTCAATGTGTATGAAGTGGCTCAATCATGAATTCACTCAAGTTCTATGCACAACATATATATATAAACGGGTGTTCAAAGAAAACATCAATGCTTCAATCAACTATCAGTTGCCAAGTCAAGTTCAACAATATCTTTTTATAACTTCATGAAATTTGATCAGAGTGTTCAAGGATTTGCATTTCCACTTTCTTTAATAAATTCACTATATAGATTTTATTTTCCCAACTTTAGGACGTAATACATCATGCCATGATTTTTTATTTCAAACTTTAGAGGCCATCTCCCTCTTACTTTGATCATCAGAGACTCATTTCATTTTCCTGGCTTCACTGGATGACTGTCAATGTGAACATATCGGGCTCAGGGAGCTTGCTTGATACAATGCTTTATGCATACATAACACTTTACCAAACTAATATGCTCAGCCTTACATAAATCAATATTGTGCAATCAAATAACTAAGTCAGCTTATCAAGCCTTAGATGCCAAATCAAAACTAATATCAAAATCATTAATATCACTGTAACAAATGCTTTGGACTAGGTGACAGGTAGATCTCACATCAAGTTATGACTTCATCTATTGTCATGCCAACAAATTGTGATTTACCAAGAAATATCAAGCCAAACTTCATCAAGTCATCCTCATGATCATAATATAAATAATTTATGTCACTAAATGCATACACCAAGGATAAGCCATGCAGTTTCCATCTATTTATTGTGAGATTACTTCATACTGAATCACAATTGTTTATACTTCAACTATTGTGCTAAGAAAAATGAGGACAAAACCATTATTGAATACCAATATTAGTCACTGAAAGTTACTATGGTCACATAACACTTTAATCAAGGCAACTCATTAGATATCAAGTCAAAACCCTAATTTGTTATCACAATGAGTTCAATCATTCCATAACCAAAAAAATATGAAGCTTCATATCAATATTCTAAAGCATATTTATGAACTATCAAGCATCATGTCATTTCTCATCTATATTAATCAACCAGATCTTGTCAAACCCTTGCAATTGTTATACATTAGATTCAATGGTTAAATAAAAAATAGCATACTAATATGCATATTTCAGTCCCATGCAAACACAAGTTTAGTCAATACATTCACATTCTCTATAGTAAGTCAAACATTCAAACTTCCTTGCTCATGGAACGTTTTGAAGTCTTCTTTGTCATACTGTTGGTGCATTCCCAATTTTATGCATAAGGCTTGAATTTTGTGACCTATAGGCATAACCACACCCATAGGCTTTCTTCTGTGTGGTTGAGAGGCTACAACCGCACCATCAAACTTTGTTTTGTGCAGTTGAGGATTAGGGTTAGGAAAACTCTCTCTTCTTAGACCAGAACTTGTTGTTGGCCAACAATATCAGATATTTGTTGATTCATGTTCATAAATCATACTTCAACAATAAAGAATATTTTATATATAATGCAAAAGATAATAGGTGAAGGGATCTTATGGAGAGTTTATCCCTCTTAATGAGAATTCCCTTTAGCCATTATTATTCAAGTCATTAACCTGTCTATAATACCGTCATGCATCAACAAAAATTTTAGATCATAAATTCAATCTATATTATGTTCTAAAACATATATCCACCATGGTCATAACATGTTAGCATCAACTACTTCATCATTACATCATGACATCAATCTTTCATCAAGGGTTAGTGTCAAATATCTAATATGAGTATACTTTAAGAATCATGATCACAAAATCACTTCTTTATCACATAACTCAATCCATCAAGTTAGGGCATTCAATTTTACCATATGTCATCATGGTTATCATGCTTATCACAAGCATTATCAATTGTATCAAGCTACCATATATACGAATCAATGTGCAAGCCTTCTTTATGGGATCAAGATATCCAACAATAGTAGATGTTAGACAAACATCAAGTATACCAATGTATCAAAAATCAATATTTTTAAGTAGCTTCATAGTATCAAGAAATTCATCATATCTAAGAAGTAAGATACTTGTTCAATACCAAGTGCACCATTTCATCCTAAGTACCATGAATCAAACTTTCATATGCATGAGCCATTTGTGAAGGTGACATTCCCATCATACCTTAGGGCTTACCTTTCCATCCTATATTGCAACTATAACTTTGGAATAAAGCACCATACATACCTTGAGTGTTCAAATACTTGTGCACCTTCTTATTTTACATAGGTAGTTGTAGCATTTTTTCAACTTTTCATCAAGTGCCTCTTTCCCTTTTCCAACGCTAGTTATTCTCTTCTTGCACTAGCCATGATCCTCAAGAAAGATCTGCTTATCACAACTCATCGGGAGGTTAGAAGAATCCAAATACTCAAATATAGATGCAGGAAGTATAAGTAATAATCAAAACAATAATCTAAACAAAAGTAAAGATATAAAGGAGCACCATAAACCAAAAAGTACTTATCTTCAATGAGAGGTTATCATCTCCCTCTTGAACCAACATTCAAGAGCCATCACTATCCATTGTCGATATGACAATGTTGCCTTCAATATTTCAACCAACTTTATCAGCAACCAGGCCTAATAGAGACTATCCCATCTAGGGCTACATCAAATATGACACAAGTGCTTAAAAATCTTCACATTAGTCATGCTAGGGTTTCTAGATTGCATATCTCAAATCTTTGTTGTAAACCAGGGTTTCTTCCAAACTCTAACCTCATAATATCCATCAAACCCTAATAACCAAATTTCTTAGTGTTTCCTTCAAATCCTAGTATTCTTTTAGGTCTCCTCCATATTCTCTTGCTTCCATCAATGGTGTCATCATACAGGGGATCTCCATGACTTTTCTTCGGCCCACCTCTGATACCATGTTAATTTTTCTTAGGGATATATTGTTCTTTTCTTTGATAATTTCATTTCATTATTTCCATATGAAATTCACCCCATAACATCATTACATTATTCAGATTTAGATCATTATTCAACAACATATGCAACTATGTAGAAAGAACAATATCATCATCTATGCAACGGAACATAAAGGAATAATAAAAGAGAATCATTCACACAAAGAGACACCAGGATTGGTCGGAGACCAGGGAAAAACTCGGTATGGGGAAAACCCTTTCAAATTCTTCTTCTTATTAGATTTTCATTGAATGATTCAGAAAAAGAGAGTACAATGATCCATATCTTCAACCATAAACCTATCCAGCAAAATCACCTAAACAACATCCATGAAATGAACCCAACAATGCTCATACTAAAAATCCCGATTCAGAAGCCTGTGATGAACTGTTACTGTCTGCGGTCAATTGCCGAACATTGTGGTCGACAAGAGAAAACTTCGGTCAACTGAAAAATGCAAGTTTAGGTTCCATTCGTAGGGAGGAAGAGGTGTGTGAGTGACTAAGAGATTCTAATTGCTCCCTTGAGCCTGCAAGCCAGTGACTACAATCGAAATTTTCCTTTGGTAAGCCAGTGGCTATGACCGAAAACCCTAGAAACACGCATGAGCTTTGGACCCTGTAGTCTTGGACCTGTACCAATCAATCTTTGCGAACTTGCCTCAGACTTGTGCTAGCCAAACCAAAGAAGAGAATAGAATAACGCTTCATTATTATTGTTTAAATGAGGTTGAGGTCCCTTATATTTATAGCCTTCCAAGGTTGTCCAATTTGCTTTAGGGCTGACCTGATCAAATATGCACATGTGGGCTTATAATTCAAAAATACACTTTCCCTTGTCCAAATTGAGCACTTCAATAGTCAAAATTGGTCCTCTTGAAAAGAGGAATCTCATCCCATGGTTGGAATTTGTCACTGAGTTGCCAAATTAACAGATTTTCCCAGGATAAGTTGTGTCTTGTCTCTTGTGCATTGTGATCTCTATTTTGAATGGTTGAACAAAAGTGTAATTTCTTGATGAAGAATAAGTAAAGACTAAAAGAACAATAATTTTCACAAGAAATTATCAAGAAAGAGAAATTAAGTGAATGCCTCTATTACACCTGGTTTCTCAACAATTTGTTGGAAATATTGATTGAAGACATAGTTGTAGTAGCTCTTTCTCTCTTCCTATGGTGAAATACATAAAAGGAGCTTTCAAGACTAAAGATTCTCTTTGAATCCATCAAAGAAGACATCATCACCTTTGTTTTAAAATTGTCTACATCTAAGAGAGTCTTTGATACCTTGATGAAGATTGGAAGAAATGAAACATTAGTAGCTAGAGATGAAGGAGCCCTTAAGAAAGACAAGGTTGAAAGTCACTATTCTTCTCTTATAGGTTCAATTGAAGATGACAACATGTGGGTAATTGATAGTGGAGCTTTAAGGCATATTGCAGGTGAACGTGAACATCTCACCAATCTATCAAGAGGAATTTCTTCTCAAAAGGTCGAACTCAGAGATATTAATAGCTATCCAGTTGAAGGCATTGGATCTACCTCCATCAAGTTGGAATCTAGTGGGAACTTTCATCTCAATGAAATCCTCTATGCTCCATGTTTGAAAAATAGTTTTATTTATATTTCATGTTTAGAAGATAAAGGAGATAGGATAAGATTTATTGATGGAAAATTGGTTGTTTTGGCTAAGGGATCTAGTATAGAAAGTGCTAGGACTATTGGGATTCGTGAGGGGAGGTTGTATAGACTTCTAACTCCTCCTCAAGCTTTAGTACACATTAACATCCGGATTAAAGAAATTTTGAGCTCTGTTGTCGCTTGAATTGTACAGGTACCGCAACAACCACTCAGGGCTGGGGTTATCACTTTGATCCCCGCCCACTATGTTTTAGTTTTCTACCAACAATAGGCTATGGGGGGTAGTCCCTATGGAAATGAGGTGGAGGAAAACAAGTTGGGAACCAACTTGTTCGGGAGACACAGTTGAGTGGCCTAGCTACTTGGTAGAACTTAGCAAGATTAAGGATTAGATTAGATTTAATATTGAGACCAGTTCCTGATGGAGTAAAAAAGTATTGCTTATTAGAAATTATATCCAAGTAACCAGATGGAAAATTGTCGCTTATATGATGAACTAACTTATATGAATATGAAATTCCTAAGAACTAGGTGTGATGCAAGGATCTTGGTTAATTTTAGATTAAATGCCTAATCTAAGTTGAACCTTTCCCTTAACTATTTTGAGAAACAGTCTTCAAAGTAGGTTGTGAGATGGAAGAAGACAATGGTCGGATTAACAATACCTCCCCCTGTGTTCCAACCACCCAGTGCCTCCGACGCTACAGAGACTGTGGCTTTGACGACTACAAGGTCACTGTGTTAACCACTAATAAGGGTTGAATCCCTCAAGCTAAATGAGAGAGGGTTGTCCTAGGAGTCTATCAACCAAGATTATGCTTGGAGGTAAGTTATTAAATGAAAAACTAAGACTAGAATGCTTATGCAATGATTATGAGTGAAGCTACTTGAGTTAAGATTGTTTAAGTGTTTAAGTACTTAACTTATTATTATCCTATGACAATAGTACTTAACAAATCTTAAAACAAGACAAGTGCTTAAGGAAAAAGTTCCAATGAATCAATCCACAAGATACTTCAACAAATTACCCAATTTATCAATTAGCCAATGATCAATAAAAATGTTCTCATCGCAATGACAATTAGATTATAAATGCCAAAGCAACTTATACCCTCAACAAGATCAGAAATTTAAAGCTTAAGTGTATGAGTGCTTTAAGTGTAAAATTCAAAAATTCTTGTAACTTAAAACAAGAGAAGCAAATGTTAGATCTCCAAAATCCAAAATCAGCTGTCACACTTCTGAAAATTTAGCGCTTGTTAATCTTATAACAACAGTAAGAAAATCACTTTAGATCATGAAATTTACCAACAATATGAAACATTTTTTTTCCAATGATTAGAAAATGTAAATTTATGAATTTAGCCCACTTTAAAATGTAGTATTCAGTTACATATAAGATATGAACTAAATTATTACAACAATGATTAGATAATAAAACCAGTGAGCTAGTGATGCTACAACAAGTGTCGAATATGCCCAAAACTAGGAAAAATTTGTCAAAAAAAATAAATTAAGCTTTTTTATGTGAATTATTCAGAAAAGTTTAGATCTGATTTAGTAATTTACGCAGAAAATTTCAGCAAGCAAAATTTTAGATCTAGGCTATACCCTTGATGCCCAAGTAACCAAATTTTGAGAAAATTAAATTTTGCAATTTTTGAGTTATTTTAACCAACTTAGTATGATTTTAGGGTTCTTATGTCATTTTTGTAAGATAAAATTTAAAGTAGTAGAAAAATAGTGAAAATATAGGGTTTAGAGAGAAAACCCTAAGCCCAAGGCCTTGAAGATCCCTTTGTCCAAATTTGCTGAAAATTTAGGATGAACTTGCCACCTGAAAAATAGATTTTTTAAGGCCAAAAACTTGCAAAATCACCAAGTATTTAGTCCAAAATATTTAGATATGGATTTAGGGAAAACTAGGGCCAAAGAGGGCCAACGCTAGCCCTACTGGGCCTAGTGTTGAGGGCTAAGGGGGCTAGGAGGCCAAAGAGAGGTTAAAGGAGGAAGGAGGAGGTCACGAAAAGCCAACACTGGAGGGAGAGAGGCCTATAGGGCTAGATGGCTAAGGTTAGAGGGCCAAAAAGAGCCCCAAATTCCACAATTGACCTTTGAGGCAGTCATTTGGGGTGAAAGAGGGCAGTCGAGGCCTCCTAGGCCTACGACTAGGCCTTCTAAGGCTTAAAGGCCTCAACGTTGGGCCTAGAAAGGGAGGCCGAGGCCCCTAGAGGGTACGACCTACCCTAAAAAGGGTATAAAATATGATGCAAAGGTAAAAAAGGCTAATGCAGGCCAAGAGAAGGAAGACATTGGCCCTAGGAGGGCTTGATCTGGGCCTAGGAGGCCTAAAAAATGAAACCCTTGCTTCAAAAAAAAATTTCTCTTCCAAATCTGAATTTTGCTGCAAATTTTTCAATGACTGACCCTGCAAAAACTTCTAGAGACTAGATCTTACCCTCAATGGCCTAGATCTAGCTCTATTCCAACTTTTTCTCTTGATTTCACTTGCAAAAAAATGGAGATAAAATACCCAAAACCCCAAATATATACAAAATCTCAAAACTCCAAAATCCAAATTAGCAAAAATAATTTACAAAATAATTTAGAAATCTATTTACAAATATACAAACATACAAGGGTTCTGAAAAATAAATTTTTGAGAAATAATTTTTTTATGGATATTTTCTTTAATAAATGGCTAAAATATACTTTAGAAAACCAATGCACACTATAGCTTTAGCTAAGATTAAATCCACCACATAAATATTTGGGATCCAAGCAAAGTTGGTCCCTGCCCACAGTGTGTGAACTTGGAGACCAAGGACTGAAGTACCTGCAAACACTATGTATTTATCTCAAGAAAATTTGTTAATCATATGGTGAATCAAATCATTTAAGATTAGCCCAAAAATATCAATAGAATTACTCTATCTCCATCTAATGAAAAAAATATCTTATCATTTACCATCACAACATAGGAAAGCTTGTAGTTAGTACATACCACAAATCAACGAACATGGAACACCTTGAATTGTTCCCAAAAGTCTTTATTATGATAGAAATAAAAGTTCCTAGTGGGACAATAATGTTACATCAATGCTTCAACAACATTTTCTTAGCTAGAAATTAGATGGCTAGATACTCAAATAACTCTCTAATTTATAGATAAATCCTCCAAGTAAAAAAATAATGGCTAGTTTGTTTGATCATTGTCAAAATAATCTCGACCTTCAAAAAATACTTGATCATCCTTTAATATTAGCCATTGAATTTTTATTTTTGAGGAATTTTCGAATTTATCATTTAATTCCATTTTTATTAGCTCAAAATTAATTATTTTGAGCTAATTTCCTCAAAAAATTGACTTTGACTTAACCTGTTATGAAACCAGCTCACAAAAAGATAGAAAAGATAGATCAACGCCTTAGAAATAAGCCTCTTCGAGGGGGAAACCTCCTTTACATTACACAAATGAACAATTCTTAGATGATACAAATGAAAAGACCTCATTTGTATATATAGGAGTCTAAGGCGTCATAATATAATCAGAGAAAACATAACAATAATAATGTAAGGGCACAATAATAACAATAGTGGGCTTCTATGGGGCACAATAATAACAATATGGGGACTACATGGGCACAACAATATAATAAGGGGGTTGTACTAATAACAATAAGGGGTTACACTAGTAGTATAGGGACCTAACATGCCCCTTGTTGGAAATAATACTGAGAGGGGGGGGGGGTGAATCAGTATTATCTAGCAATTTACCAAATCTTCCTTATTTGATCTTTTGAATTATTCTTGCATATCAGTACCATAAAACAATGAGCATGAATAAAGAAAATAGACAGTCACACCAAAGAACACAAGACGTAAGGTGGAAACCCAATGCGGGAGAAAACCACCTGCTGCAATATGTCTCTATCTTCTTTCAAGAAATTCTTTTTACAATGATTTTGTACTGGTGCAGTCCTTTACCAGCACGCAGGCTGCAACCTGCAGAGAGCTACAACTCTCTCTCGTTTTCCAGTCTCTCCTGGAAGGGAGCTACAACCCCCTACTTCTTTTCATGAAGAATCAAATGATCAACAAGTATACAACAGATACAGTCCACTACAGATATCAGATCAGTAATTACAGAAATAACCCAGAACACCTTACGAATAGAAATATACAGTCAACAGATCATCTCAAGACAGGGACGCATATTTTCTTTCTGTGACCTGCGACTGGACGCAGTCTACCTTCCACAGTTCTGCGTGCCGACGCACTGTTCCTCTATGCTTTGCTGCGACCGGCGCACCCAAAAACACTATCGCGCCGCGTCTTTTGCTTCAGAGACGCACCCAATAACACAGTCGCGCCGCGTCCTTTGCCTCAGAGACGCACCTGAGCCTTTACTGTACTGCGTCCCGGCGCACTTTCCCTTCACTGAACCTGCGTCCCTTCAGATATAAAAGATATGAGGACTTCAGAACCAACCCAAACACTCAAATCCACAGATCTGATCATGCGCCATAGAGATCACAGTCCATTAGAAGATTCGCCTTCATAGATCTGGACTAGATCTCACCAAAAGATATTCAACCAAGATGATGCTTAATCCAAATGAACTCCTTTGCTTTATATAGGCAAGCTTCTCCCCAAAACATGGAACAAAACCACGAGCCGACACCATAGAAACACAAAACCGTCGGCTAGATACCACACAAGAAACCCCCACGTGCTTTTCTCTGCCTTGAAATGTGTGCACTGGGCGGACGCACCTCCTGAACGGCTGGCCTGCGTCCCTGGACGCGGGTTCTGTATGGTATACCTGCGGGGACGCACTTGCTGAACATATTTCCTGCGTCCTTCTTGATTTATCTCCTGAATGGGTTTACCATCAAGGACAACACCTGAATCATAATGCCAACAATCTCCCCCTTTGGACTTGATGGCAACCACATAATCTTCAGCTTCATTCTCCCCCTTTGACATCAAGGGCAAAGGGTATGCTCCCCCTATGCTCATGCATCTCCAGATCTGTAACCAGAAATCCATCATGAAGGAGATAGAGACATATTGCAGCTATTTCCAAGATCTCCTTTTCCATAATGCCAACAATGCATTATGTGCTCCCCCTGAGCCTATACCACCAATAGGAAGATGATCAACAGTAAGATGATGCATCAACAACCCCCAGCTTTTGCCTGAGGTATTCAAAAGTGTCCCTGGACAACGGTTTGGTGAAAATATCAGCAACTTGTTCCTTAGAAGGAACATACTCCAACTTGACCTTCTGTTCAAGTACTTGTTCCCGGAGAAAATGGTACTTGATTGGTATGTGCTTGGTTTTTGAATGCATAACCGGATTCTTTGAGATGCTGATTGCACTTGTGTTGTCACATAAGATAGGGATTGGAGGAGTACAAGTGATTTGATAATCCTGCAAATTCTGCATCATCCAAAGGAGTTGGGTGCAACAAGATGTAGCAGCAACATATTCTGCTTCAGCTGTAGACAAGGCAATTGAACTTTGTTTCTTGCTGAACCAAGAGACCAGTCTGGGACCCATAAAGAACGCACCACCACTTGTGCTTTTCCTGTCATCCACGCTTCCGGCCCAATCTGCATCTGTATAGGCATGAAGAGTAAGATCTGTATCTCTAGGATACCATAAGCCATAATTTTGAGTCCCTTGAAGATATTTGAAAATTCTCTTCACTGCTTGAAGATGAGTCTCCTTCGGATTTGCCTGAAATCTTCCAACTATTCCAACTGCATGCATGATGTCTGGTCGGGTACCTGTCAAATATAGTAAACTTCCAATCATAGATCTGTAGGTTGGTTGATGTACTGCTGCAGAATCATCATTTGCACTGAGACTACATCCTGTGACCATGGGTGTACATACTGGTTTTGCATCTTCCATGCCATATTTCTTCAAAATCTGCTTGAGATACTTGGTTTGAGATAAAAGGATTCCTCCTTTCTTTTGTTGGATTTGCAAACCAAGGAAGTATGTCAGTTCTCCTAGCAAGGACATTTCAAATTCTTTCTGCATGACTGAGGCAAAGCTTTGGCTCATAGCTTCTTCATTGCTGCCAAAAATAATGTCATCTACATACACAACAAGTATTAGCAATTTGTCATTTTCAATTTTTATATATAGATTGCTATCTGCTGAACCTTTTGAAAAACCTTGTTGATGAAGATATTTGTCCAACCGGTAGTACCAAGCCCTTGGGGCTTGTTTGAGACCATAGAGAGCCTTTTTCAATCAGCATACAAGATTTGGATCATTTCCAAGAATGAACCCATCTGGCTGTTCAATGTACACTTCTTCTTCCAAGTCTCCATTCAGAAAGGCTGATTTTACGTCCATTTGAAATACTTTGAAGTTCTGAGAACTTGAGAGAGCAAGGAACATTCGGATGGCCTCAAGTCTTGCAACAGGAGCAAAAGTTTCTTCAAAGTCTATTCCTTCTTGCTGTGCATACCCTTTACAAACAAGTCTGGCTTTGTTTCTAATTACTTCTCCATTTTCATTCAATTTATTTTTGAAGACCCATTTTGTTCCGATAACATTCTTATCCTTTGGTCTAGGAACCAGCTCCCAAGTGTTGTTCTTTTCGATTTGCTCGAGTTCTTCATCCATTGCTTTCACCCAACATTCATCTTTGCATGCCTCTTTCTCATTTTGTGGTTCAGTAGAGGAGAGTAATGCCAAATAACTTGAAGCTTCTGCAACTGTTCTTCTAGTTTGTATACCTGCTTCTTTTTGTCCCATGATCTGAGATTCTGGATGGTTCTTTTGAACATATCTGGATGGAGTCTTTTCTTCTATTCTTGTTCGTTCTTCTGCTTCTTCGTGAGGTTCTTCTTGAGGTTCTTCTTGCGGTTCTTCTTCTTCATCATTCTGTCTTTGAGGGTAGCTTTCATCTTCTTCGATGTCTTCACGATGTATTTGCCTAGGAATGTATCCCTTCTCATCAACCACTACATCAATGCTGTCAACAATTTTGCCAAGTCTTTTATTGTAGCATTTGTATGCTTTGCTATGTGGAGAATAGCCAAGAAGAATGCCTTCATCTGCTCTAGGATCAAGTTTGCCAAGCTGCTCCTCAGTATTCTTGATATAGCATTTGCTCCCAAAGATTTTGAAGTGCTTTACCGAAGGAGTTTTACCACTCCAGAGCTCATGAGGGGTTTGAGTGCTGTTCACCCGGACATTTGTCTTGTTGGGAATAATAACCGCAGTATGTGTAGCCTCACCCCAGAAGGTTGCGGGGGTTCCTGATTCATCAAGCATAGCACGAGCCATTTGTTGGATTGTTCTGTTCATTCTTTCAACAACTCCATTTTGCTGAGGCGTTCTAGCTGTAGAGAATTCTCTCCTTATCCCATGTTCATCACAGAAATCGAAAAATTCATTTGAAGTAAATTCCCCACCTCTGTCAGATCTGAGGCACTTAATTTTGTGACCTGATTCATTTTCAGCCAAGGCTTTGAAGATTTTGAATTTTTCGAATGCTTCATCTTTGTGCTTCATAAGTCCTAACCAAACAAACCTGGAGAAATCGTCAATAAATAATATCAAGTATTCCTCTCCTCTAGGTGTTCTTTTCCTGAATGGCCCACATACATCTGTATGTACTAGCTCAAGAGGCATGCTAGCTGATCCTTCTTTCTCTGGAAAGTTAGTCCTGGTTTGTTTTCCAAACTGACATGATCTGCATATGGTGTTGTCAGGAATTTTGATATCTGGAAGATCGCGAACTGCCTGATATTTACATGCTTTCCTTATTTGTGAGAAGCTTAGATGTCCCAACCTTCGATGCCATAACCAGTGCTCTTCATCCTTGCTTAGATAGCATTGTTGTTGTCCTTCTTCAAATATGTACAGATTATTTGGAGTTCTTTTCCCTTTGAGAACTGTTTTCCCTGTATCAAGATCACGAACAAGACATCCATTTGATCTGAATATAACCTCGGTTCTTTGATCACACATCTGGCTGACACTTAGTAGATTATGCTTCAATCCATCAACAAATAAAACATTTCCAGCCTTAACATCTTCTTTTAAAGGAGCAATACCTTTTCCTTTTATAGTTGCAGGAGTATCATTTCCAAAAGAGACTTTCTTTCCCTTTTCTAAATTAGAATAAGACTCAAGTTTTTCTTTATCACCTGTCATATGCTTCGAACATCCACTGTCAATGTACCATAGATTTTCTTGTCCTTCTGCATAAAATGCTATCCCACATCTTTCTGTTTGAGGTTCCTTTATTCTCCATGTTTTGGCGCCTGAGGCTTGTTCCTTTTTCTGCTCTTGTACCTTTCTTTCCGGAAACCTGCTTCTGCATTCAAAGTCTTTATGTCCAAAATTATTGCAAATAGAACATTCAACTTCATTTTCAAGAGCTGAAAAGTTGTTATAGGTCCTTTTTGTAATCCCTGTCATACTTCTTTGTTTTTGAGCTTCCCTAGTCATGATTGTTTTATACGCAACACATTGAGCTGCTTTGTGACCAAAGTTATGGCAAGAAAAGCATTGTCCATTGAAGAAGCTTCTGCGATTATTGGATCTACCAGCCAACTGATTGTAATTTCTATTTTCATCTATTCTTGAACCAAATTGAGAAGATTTTACCTGTGGCTGGTTGTGGCTTTTGTTCACCCTTGAGCTGGATTGCCCTTGATAGTTTCTGTTTGACATTTGTCCCTGCTTTACCTGATGATCTTCCTTGTGCTCTTGCTCATTTCTTCTTGCTGCATCAAGATAACTTTTTGAAGTGGATGCTTGAGAAGTTTCTCCATTATAGCCCAAACCTGTCTTATTTAGTGGAGACCGCTGCACACTGATAATCTCATCCAAAGTTTCAGATCCTTTGACAAACTTGAGATTAATAGTTTTTGTTTTCTCAATTTCTTTTCTAAGACCAACAATTTCACCTTCTAATTTTTCAAGTGTTTTTCTTTTTCATCAATTTGGAATTGTAGAGTATCAATAATCATGTTCTTTTCTTCTATGCATCTCTTGAGTCTAGTAATTTCATCATAAAGGTTATCCACATCTACAGCATCCTCATAATCATCATCTTCAAATGCCATTAACAACCTATATTTATTACCTTGTTCATCTTCATCACTGTTTGATAAGCCATCACTATCTTCATGGGTGTAGTAGCTTTTCTTATTTGCACTCTGTTTCTTGTTCCATCTAACTGGTTCCTTTCCTTTATCCTTATAAGAGCATTTTGCAGCATAATGACCTACTCTTCCACAAGCAAAGCATTTGAAAGGTAGCTTACCTCTGAACCTTCCAGAACCCCTTTGAAGATTTCTGACAAAATTTGATTCTTCTTCCTCTTCTTCTGGAACATGACTTGCTTCATAGTGATCTTCTTTGCCTGATGCTTTAAAAGCAGCTTCCCTTCTGTCTGATGGACCTCCCTTTCTCATTTCATAAGCAGTTAGAATTCCATGCAGCTGAGACATAGTGAGAACACAGAGATTTTCCTTTTCTTCTACTGCAGATACTTTAGATTCAAACTTGGGGGATAATAATCTTAGAATCTTTTGAACTACTATAGTCTCTTTTATTTCTTCACCCAAATTTTTCATACAATTAACAATCTCATCTACCCGAAGAAAATAATTAGCCACACTTTCATCATTGTACATCTTGAGAGTCTCATATTGAATCCTAAGAGTTTGAAGTTTAGCTTCTTTTACCTGTTCATCTCCTTCATAGCTAGTGATCATTTTGTCCCATATCTCTTTTGCTGATTTGAAGTGCATGACCTTCATGAACTCTGTTTGGGATATACTTCCTAATAGAGTACTGACTGCTTTTGCATTTGTTTCATACTGCTTTTTCTCAGCTGGATCTGTAGGAGTAACTGAAGGAAAGGCATAGCCTGTTTCTACAATGTTCCAAACTTCTGTACCAAGAGATTGAAGATATGCAGTAATTCTTACCTTCCAATAATTGAAGTTTGTCCCATCGAAGACGGGTGGCCTGATTGATGCTTCTCTCTCGTAGTTGCTCATGATGAACGATCTACCTTCAAGCGATCAAGCTTTTCTGAAGGACCTGCTCTGATACCAATTGTTGGAAATAATACTGAGAGGGGGGGGGTGAATCAGTATTATCTAGCAATTTACCAAATCTTCCTTATTTGATCTTTTGAATTATTCTTGCATATCAGTACCATAAAACAATGAGCATGAATAAAGAAAATAGACAGTCACACCAAAGAACACAAGATGTAAGGTGGAAACCCAATGCGGGAGAAAACCACCTGCTGCAATATGTCTCTATCTTCTTTCAAGAAATTCTTTTTACAATGATTTTGTACTGGTGCAGTCCTTTACCAGCACGCAGGCTGCAACCTGCAGAGAGCTACAACTCTCTCTCGTTTTCCAGTCTCTCCTGGAAGGGAGCTACAACCCCCTACTTCTTTTCATGAAGAATCAAATGATCAACAAGTATACAACAGATACAGTCCACTACAGATATCAGATCAGTAATTACAGAAATAACCCAGAACACCTTACGAATAGAAATATACAGTCAACAGATCATCTCAAGACAGGGACGCATATTTTCTTTCTGTGACCTGCGACTGGACGCAGTCTACCTTCCACAGTTCTGCGTGCCGACGCACTGTTCCTCTATGCTTTGCTGCGACCGGCGCACCCAGAAACACTATCGCGCCGCGTCTTTTGCTTCAGAGACGCACCCAATAACACAGTCGCGCCGCGTCCTTTGCCTCAGAGACGCACCTGAGCCTTTACTGTACTGCGTCCCGGCGCACTTTCCCTTCACTGAACCTGCGTCCCTTCAGATATAAAAGATATGAGGACTTCAGAACCAACCCAAACACTCAGATCCACAGATCTGATCATGCGCCATAGAGATCACAGTCCATTAGAAGATTCGCCTTCATAGATCTGGACTAGATCTCACCAAAAGATATTCAACCAAGATGATGCTTAATCCAAATGAACTCCTTTGCTTTATATAGGCAAGCTTCTCCCCAAAACATGGAACAAAACCACGAGCCGACACCATAGAAACACAAAACCGTCGGCTAGATACCACACAAGAAACCCCCACGTGCTTTTCTCTGCCTTGAAATGTGTGCACTGGGCGGACGCACCTCCTGAACGGCTGGCCTGCGTCCCTGGACGCGGGTTCTGTATGGTATACCTGCGGGGACGCACTTGCTGAACATATTTCCTGCGTCCTTCTTGATTTATCTCCTGAATGGGTTTGCCATCAAGGACAACACCTGAATCATAATGCCAACACTCTCCTTCAAAAAGTGTTGTCCTCAACACTTGAGTAGTTCTTCATGCTTCTGTATAAATTCTTGTCCTCCCATGTGGAATCCTCAGCGGGTAAGTTCTTCCACTTGATGAAATACTCTGAAATTGATCTATTTCGTAGCTGTTGATTTCTTGGTTCTGTGACTGCTTCAGGGTCCAATATGATTTTTCCTTCCTTGTCAAGTTCCCGCAATACTGTTTGAACTGGGATCTTCTGCAACTTTTGAATGAGTTCCCACTCCTTTGGGCATATGGATATCTGTAAGGCCTGATGTTTGGAGGAACACTTCCTGGAATCAAACGAATAGAATGATCATGATCATGAATAGGTGGGAGGCCTTTGGGAGTCTCAAATACCTTGGAAATGATTGTCCAAAACGTTTTGGAGATCTAGAGAAATACATGATTTCGAAGTGGGATCCTCTAGTGAACATAATTGTGAAATTACGCCCCATTGTTCTTTATTTAGAATTTTTGTCATGCTGTTAGCATTGATTATCTTTCCTAGTTTCCCTTCGATACCCCTCAATTCAACTTCCTTTCCTTCCCAAAAAAATTTCAAGAAAAGTTCTTGAAAATCAAAAGCTATCGTACCCAAAGATTGTAGCCATTGGACTCCTAGTAAAACATCAGCACCACCCATTGGAATGGAAAGCATTGGGCTATTCAATACATATTCTCCCATGGATAGCTTAATATTATGGCACTTTCCAGAGAAATTTATGGTTCCTCCACTTGCAACCATCACTTGACATTCTGGTGCTAGATATATGAAGCAATTAAATTCCTTGGTTATCTTACAATGAATAAAATTATGGGTACTGATTACCTTTTTCTTCTTGATATGTCCTTCTATCTTAATAGTTTGAGGACTGGTAATTTCTTCCAATGCATTACAAGATATGGTCTGATTCATTTCTTGATGCTCAATGTGATCTTTCACTTCTTGAACATTTTTCTCCTTGATATGTTCTTCTATATTGATAGTTTGAGGAGTGGTAATTCTAGCCAATGCATTACAAGATATGGTTGGATTCATTTCTTCTTTCTCGATGTGATCTTTCACTTCTTGAACCCTTTTCTTCTTGATATGTCCTTCTATCTCGAGAGTTTGAGGAGTGGTAATTATTTCCAATGCTTTACAAGATATGGTCGGATTCATTTCTTCTTTCTTTGGGGTGGGTTCCTGGTGTATATCCTCTTCTTTTGATGTTTCTTAATCCTTTTCTTCCTCCTCTTCATAATCTATGTAAAATAATTTCTTCTTAGCACACTTATGACCTTTGGTGTATTTGCTATCACAATTGTAACAAAGCCCTTTTCTCTTTTTTCTTCCAATTGTTGTGGTGTAAACCTTGTAGGTTGTGGAAGTCTAGGAGAAAAAAAACTTCCATAATTATAGTCATGAGTGGTGGGATTCCTTGTTTCCATAATTTTGCTTTCAATTTTTCTTGCCAACCTAAATGCCTTCTCCAATGAATCGGGTTCCCAAAGATGAACCTCGTGTTGAATGTTATCCTTTAAAGTCCCTATGAAGACATCAACCATTTTCTTCTCTGGAATATCATTTACCCTTATATTCAATTTTTGGAAGTCCTTAATGTGCTCTGCCATTGAACCCTTTTGTTTGAGATTTATCAATTGGCTAAAGAAGGTGTTTCTCTTTGTATCCTCATAATGTGCTATCATTTCCTCTGTGAAAATTGACCACATGACAAGTGTTTTACGAGAAGAAATCCATTTATACCATAAAAATTGATTCAGTTCTAAATAATTAGATGCAATACATACCTTTTGTAACAGTGGTACACCATGTATATCAAAATATTTCTCCATCTGTAGTATCCATTTTACCGGATCCTTGCCATCAAACTTCCTCCTCTCGCTTTTTCTTGATTTTAGGAGCTCGATCTTGAAACGACTATAACTCTGTAATTTCAAATCTACCAGCTTTGAAATCACAACCTTAAGTAGCCCTCTGCTTCCTCTTTCCAATGCCACCAGTCTAATCGAAATTTGATTCTCCAAGAAAGAGCTATGCACAATCTCCCAAGATGACCTAATTATATACCTTTTCAGAAGAGCGAACTTGTATGATGTTCCATGTGTCAATGTTTTGACCTTTGGATTTGAAAAATATACATAAAAAGCTATGGTCTGTTCACTTTTTGTAACTTCTTACGAAATTTCAATCTGATGCTCAGAGCGAAAGTTATGACGATTTTCCTAAGGTCACCTGTTTGAGATGTAATTTGGGAGTCTGCAAAAACCCCAACTTCCTCAGATCATATATCCGAAAATATAGCGAGACAAGATCTAAAATTCGGACCTGAGGTTCAGCGAGATTTTGTCTCAAATGGGTTTTTTTTTAGCTTCTGAAACATTGCAGAAAAAAGTTATAGTGCAAATGCCACGATGACCTGTTCGGAGCAACGAAACCCTAGAATCCAAAGCTCCGATAGCAAATGTTATAAAACCAGCTCACAAAAAGATAGAAAAGATAGATCAACGCCTTAGAAATAAGCCTCTTCAAGGGGCAACCTCCTTTACATTACACAAATGAACAATTCTTAGATGATACAAATGACAAGACCACCTTTCTATATATAGGAGTCTAAGGGGTCATAATATAATCAGAGCCAACATAACAATAATAATGTAAAGGCACAATAATAAAAATAGTGGGCTTCTATGGGGCAAAATAATAACAATATGGGGACTACATGGGCACAACAATATAATAAGGGGGTTGTACTAATAACAATAAGGGGTTACACTAGTAGTATAGGGATCTAACATAACCACTAAGGTCCAAGGGTGCAATTTTTCTTGAAATATACAATATTCCCTTGGTGGAGGATCTCCAAAATTTAGTTCTTTTAAGACCCGCAAAATTTTCCACTTGGAGAACAATTTCTATATGAATTTATTTTTCACTCTAATTAATTAAATTTCTAGCTGAGGATTCTAATTTAGTTTTTCCAGAAAAATTAAATTAATTGACACTTGAGGGGATTAATTATTTTTTCCACCCTCTAATATTTTAATCATGGTGTCTAAGTATGAGGGACCATGCATTAAAATATTTTTTACAATTTAACCCTAAAAGGGGGAACACCTGTTCGGCTTAGACCCTCAAATTACATACCCAATCTGTGACACAATATGATCTAGTAGACCAAGTGATTTGTAATAAAATAATTTAGTCAATTAGCTTAAATTATTCTCAAATCAATTTTACATAAGACTCGACTAGAACACTAGAACTCACCTAATAATTTGACAAAGAATTCCACCCTATCTTTGGGGTGAGGCTGGAGGAAAAAACTTTGCTGACCATTTGTGTTTAGAAACACAAATGAATCAGTGAGACGAAAAACCTCCTAGGATGAAACTCTCACCAAAATAATAGGTTTACCTATGTTGTTACATACATTCATGGTCTTACTAGCATTATTTACATTACAACTTGCAAAATGGGTTTACAATGACACATAAACTGCTGGTAGATGATCTGATCCTATTGAAAAGATTGGTACTTCCGCTTCCTTGGAACTTTGACAAGAATTGTGCAACATCTGACTTCATATGGGGACACGTTGCTTCCAAGAAGTAATGTGAGAATCCTAGAATCCTGCATCCAAGAAAACAAAAGTCCATCAAATAGATATCCATTCAAAATTGAAATCATCATGTATACAAAATAAATGTCGCTTGAATAGAAAATTATAATCTAAAGAACCGAAACATAAAATATATAATAAAAATGCGTGAAATAAAACTATCTGATGACATGAAACAAGAGAGTAGGGTTAGAGATACTATACAAAACGATGCCCTATGGCATCAGATGTCATCACTGAGGCACAATTTTGGGCATTTGCCTACTGATTGGTAGATCAATGCGTTGTTTTTCAGATGTCCCTTGTTGATATTTCACCCTCTTCGGTCGGTGTAATTTATCATCATTGTGCTGCATATCTTTGTCAAACTAAAATGTGTTTCTATTTTTTCTTGGAGGATGGGATGGGTGGTGGAATGAATAAAAGTGACAGACCGACTGAACAAATTCTGACTCGAAGTGCGGTGGATGACTCTGTAGCATGACTTCTTCACCATTTTCCAATCTTTTTGGAACTTCCACATGATACATTCTCTCCACTTCTATGTATAATATGACCATACCACTTGTTGATGCTGGAATAGTGGTGTAAGATAGATCGATTTGAATATACCCACCAAGATCGGTTGTAAAATTCTTAGAAAGAAGAATTCCCCACACATCTAGCACATCAATTACTCCTATGTCCATGGTGATGATCCTATATGGGTAATCATCTAATGCGACCTGTAGATCTTTAACCACACCAAGGCCTTCAACTTTTTTAGAATCCATTGAGAAAATGTTATGATAAGGTCTAGATATTCTTAAGTTTAACGGTTCCATAACTTTCTTAGTCATAACATTTGTAGATGCACTAGAGTCAAGCATGAAATTATGGAGAAAACGATCATTTATGTCCAATTTCAAGAAGAAAGGTTGATGATCTTCATTAGTCATATAGCATTTTAAGTCCTTTAACTTGATATCTTCATCTTTAGGCTGAGTATCAAATATTTCTTATTGAACAATGCGTAAGGATTTAAAGAATGAATCTCTTTGTAATGGAATCTTCAGTAATTCTAAGACTGGAACCGACATCTTAATGTTATTGATCCATGCTGCCCAATCTACCTTTAATCCTGACTTATACCTTTCGGCTGGAACTTGTCTATTTTGGCTCCAACCCTTACCTCCCTTGGTGTAACCTTTACTTTTTGCAAGCTCTAAGATCTTCTCCTGAGATGGATTCTCACCGTATGCTTGAGTAATGGGGTCTTTCTCTTTATTGAAGGTATTGATGGTGAAATATAAAGATATCATGTTGGCACTTCCATTTCCTTGGAGTTATCTTCACTTGCATTATGATCTTGCTGGTTTCTACCTTCCTCCAAGATTCTTCTAGCATAGGCACATGTAATATCTATTATTTTTTGTAGAATTGGATGTGTTCTAGACACAAAATTTGGTGGAGAGGCTAGAATACATAATATCTCGAAAACCCAGAAATCATTTCTGGAAATTCCGCCTAGAAATAACTTAATTAGACTATTAGCCAATTTTTAAATATTTCCTAAGTCTAAACATAAGGAATATGGTTAATTAATCATAATTAATTAAGTCAAGGCGTGAACGATCTAGAAACTCACATTGATGAAATTCAAGTTAATCCTAGACATCGATTAAGATTGAATATTGATCGTTGGATTCCTAACAGAGGATTATAAGAAGAAGTCGATGAGCACTTGAGTAGTTCGATTTCATGAGCAGATCGATTTTCTGAGTAGCAGCAGCTAGTTTTCGGAGAGATAGCCAGTGAGATTGAAGAAGTGAGTGAGGGGTTGGGACAATGATCTGGAGGAAATATTTTCCAGATCCGGAGAGGCAGCAGTAAGAGGGCCGAGTTATCTCAGAGAGGCAGCGCTGAGGGACAGCGCAGTAGCTGCAGCCAGGCAGTTCGATTTGGAGGAAGGAAAAATCATTCTTAGTTCCAAAGGCCAGGAAGAAGTCCCAGAGGGCCGAAGAGACGATTTCCTTAGCATCCAAAGGCAGAATGACTTCATCAGAGCCTAGTCCGAGGATAGCCATATGTTGAAGACCAAAATTGTTCCTTTTTGACACCTTCCCTAAACTCCATACACTCCATTCCCTTCCCTTTTTACCATAATAATCCCAATAAGGTGTCAACTTGCAAGTTTATTGGAAAAAGCAGGTACCTAATCATATTGTATTCATAGTCTCATAGTTTCATTGTTTCTTTGTTATTTGATTTAATATTTGCATAAGCTACTGAATTACATCAATTCTTATCTAATGATCGATTCTGTAGCTTACATGAAGAATTTGTAGGTTCCAAAACACTAGTTGAGGAGAAAAATGTATGGACAGGTAGCTGACAACCGTCATAACGATATACACCTATCTTCATGATCCAACAAGATGATAAGGGTACCATATGAGCAGGTCAATGTGGAAGCCAACCCAATGGAAAAGGAGCCAAATATGAATCAGGCGAGTGAGAAGATCAATGATAAGGATGAAGCTAATATTTTGCCCCATGATTTTCTTCTCCGATAACAAATCACGAGGAATCACTATTTCATATTATCTTATGTTATTTCTAGAATTTTTGTCGAGTAGGATAGGCGTAAAAATATTTAAACAGTTTATTGAAGGAGGTTATAAAACCTACCTCTCTGCATGACGATGACGGACCAGTTATTTTTTTTTTTGAAAACACTCTTTGCATTTATAGAAGCGAGTTTGATTATTCCTCTGTGTGTTGTGTTAATGTGTGTTTAATCTTTGATCGATCGTTGCTTACCTATAACTCACAAGAGGCCCCCCTGGGAGCTGTAAGGTCTTATTTTATTTTATTTTCAGTTCATATTTCAGTTTTATATCTTACGTTCTGTAGCATTAGATTATCTGAGCTAATCTTTCAGTTTTGATTTTCAGTGATTTCTTATGACACTGAGAACAAAGTTTATAACAAAGTTTGTTGGAGATTTTTATCATAGATTTAATCATTTTGTTGTGTAAAGGATGAAAGAAATAAATAAAAAAGGGATCTAGTATGCACATGTAAATTTTGAAGAGTAGAATCATTTAATTGCAATTAGGATTATAACTCTTACAAGGCTTTATTAGTGTGATTCAGATTTGCCAATGTGATATTTTATTTCTATACTTAATACTAGTTTGATTCCTGTCAATGAGAAGTAGATCTAGATTTGTTGGTGTGATATTTATTTCTACAATTTTAGATTAGTTTTATTTTCTGCAAACGTAAAGAGAATTTGGATTTGATTTTTCTATTTACTTCTGCACTTTAATTTAGTTTTATTTTTTTCAGTGTAATATGTTCCTTTCTTACAAGAGTGACAATTTCTTAGATAAAACATGTGCATGAAAACATCCTAATTCAATTTGAAAATTTACTCACATAATAAAGAATCCTAGCATAACTGGTGCACATACACTTCATCAGTTTACAAGCCCTAGTCGATAATTTATGTAGTAATTTAAGCTCAATTAAATTACCAAACATTTTGGCGCCATTGTCGAGGAAGTATATCTAGGATTCAGTTTTTTTACGAATCTTTTCAAAAAAAATGATAAAAACATATTTATGCATAGGGAAAGAGATTCTAGGGGTAGGTTTATAAGTAGAGGTAGGAGTTCCATTCCAACATCACCACTCATCCCACCACGATGTCGTCATGCCACACCATCCACTGAAACTCATATTCCATCATTTGCAGGTAGACTTAGGCTTCCTGAGGTACAAATATTTGAAATACAACCAAAATATTCACCAACTTCTTCTACTAAAGTTGTAGTAGATGAACCTACATCCCCAACAGAAGGAGTAATCTTTTTATCTTCATCTGGAGAACCAATTCTAGGACAGGAACTGGAAGTGCCTAGTGAAGAAGAAGAAGAAACTCATTTTATTCCATTGATAGAAGAACCAGAAGAGGAGCTATAAAATCCAATTGAAGAACCCTATATTAGCTCTGGAGAATCTATAATGGCAGGGGAAGGAGAAGTATAAGTACATAATTTGAATGGTGACTTTTGGATTGGAGGTAGAAGAGGTAATAGAGGAGGAGGTAGAGGGGGAGGTGGAGGAAGAGGTGGTAGAGGAGACCCAAAACCTTTTGGGTTTCCCATTTTAGATGAAGATACCATAGTTATAATGAAGAATATCTCACCCTCCATCCTCACTAATTTCCATGGAGTAAGACATGAGGATCCTGAAACATTTCTTTTTGAGTTTGAAGTCTTGTGTAGATCTTATGACTACTTTCATGATTCTAAAAAAATGAAATTGTTTCCAGCCACTCTTCAAGACGGAGCACTTAACTGGTTTATGGGATTAGGAACACATACCATAAGAACATGGGAAGAAATGAAAAATGTGTTCTTAGAAAAATACAAAGACTATTGTATGCCTCATAACCTTAAAGATGAAGTCTTTAAAATGATGTAAAAAGAGGATGAAAATATTGAATATTTTGTTGAAAGATTTGCTTATAATGTTAAAAGGGCTAAAATGCATAATCTAGATGAAGAAACTCTGAAAGCTCTTTTGCTAAAATCCATTAGAGATGAGTGGGTAGATATTCTCAATTTAATGGGAAAAGGAGATGTTTCTCAGTTATCATTTAGAGAAATTTGTGAATTGTGTGTACACATTTCAAGAGGAACAACTAGAACTGGGAAAAATCCAAGAGACCCTATTATGTCTAGGATTAATAAATCTGCAACTGGGATAGTAAGCAGAGCAGAAATAGGAAATTTTCTTGACAACTTCAAAACATATATCTTAGGGAGTATTAGTGAACAAATATATACTCTTAAGGTTCAAAACAAGCAAAAAACTAAAAATGTTGCATTATCAATTTTTTGTCCTAAATGCAAAAAGAAACATGCTCTAAGAGAATGCCCTCTTGATAGTGTAGAAATATGTGCTATCTATGAAGAAAGTCATATCACAAAGGAATGCCCTTCAATTCCTAGACTTAAAGCAGTCTTACAAAATGAAGTTGAAGCAAGCCAAGTCGAGTCACTCTATTTTATTGGTAAAAGAACATCGCCACCACAACAACCAAATATGGTACAAGGTCTTAATCCTTAATACCAATCATTTGCAAAACATCAGAACAATTCGAATACTCCAATGCCTTGGAAAAATTGGCCACCTAAAAATCCATTAGGGACACAAGGTTGGAAGTATCCTCCTAGGAATCCTCAGTATAATCAATTTCAACATCCATTTATTCCATATCAACCTCCATATTACCCTCCTCAATCAAACACTTTTCCACAATTTCAAAATCAAACTCAGCCTTCTAATCAACCACTTCAATTATCATCCATATCATACCCCCAAAAAACTAATCAACTACCTGCTCAACCACTTCCAAATCCAAATAATAAAAATTCACAACCTGTTTACAATATAGAAGGTCAAAATTTCCAAGCTTGCATGATAATTCCATTAGACCTAAACAATGTCCAACTTAGATTCGGTAGAGTTTTGGAAAAGAAGTCACCATCTATTGTTATTCAGGAATCTGGAGAGGATGAACCACTTGAAAAAGAAACATATCTTAATCAAGAATAAATTCCTCAGAAAGAGAGCACCCCTATGCATGATACCTCAATAAACTCAACTCCCATTGGAGAACAAACTTTTGTTTTCGTTCAAAATCCACCCTTTCCTGAAAGGCTAAAAATTGACAAAGGAATAGAAAAACAAATTGTGTTGCCTGAATATGATATGTTAGATGAATTGAAAAATGTTTTCATCAAAATTCCTTTGTTACAATCTATAAGGGAAATACCAATATTTGCAAAGACAACTAGGGAGTTAAGCATTAAAAAACTAGGAAGAAGAAGAAAAGAAGTTAAAAAACTTCAGTTAGTTGGAAAAATTGCAGATGTTATGATGGGAAAACCAACAGTTCAAAAGTATCTAGATCCAAGTAGTCCCATTGTAAAAACACACATTAATAGTGTCGAGATTCCAAACACATTGATTGATTTAGGAGAAGCTATCAATATCATGAGTAAACAAACTATGGATCAATTAAAACTTTCTAATAATCAATACACACCAACATTACTACAGTTAGAAAATAGATCTTTTATCAAACCAAATGTTGTATTAGAAGATGTATTTGTCTCCTTATATTCTTGGGAATATCCTGTTGATTTTATGATTTTAACTCCAAAGAATAATTTAGGAGGACATCCATTGATTCTAGGCAGACCATGGTTAGCTACAACTGATGCTTTTATAAGTTGTAGATCTAGTGATATGTTTATCTCTAATGTAATCTCTACTAAGAAGTTCACATTATATCCTCCTGAAAAAACAACAATAGAAGTAGAAAGTGAAGTTTGGATAGATGATGATAATGAAGATTTTGATATATAACCAATATTTTCTACTTCGCAAATAAATAAAGAAGATCAAATTTTAAATCTGATGAATAATAATGATTCTTCCTCATATTGTGAACAAGATAAAAATTTTCAAGAACAATACAATTTTGAATATCTATCATCACATCAAATGGATTTACATTATATAGAAAAATTTGGAAATTCCTTAATAGAAATCTTTCCAGGGAAAACTTTGAATATTATGATAACTTGGAAAATTCCCAAAAGAAAGAATTAATAAAGATGTTACAAGAACATTCCTCTGTTTTTGCATGGGAATACACTGATATGGAAGGAATCGATCCTAACACTTGTATGCACCATATCTATATTGAAGAAAATGCCAGACCAGCTAGACAACCCCAAAGGAGGATGAATCCAAATTTAAGAGAAATTGTTAAAGAGGAGTTACAAAATAGTTGAATGTGAATTTCATTTACCCAATATCAAATAGCTAGTGGGTCTCACCATTAATGATTGTTCTAAATAAAAATGGAAAATGGAGAGTATGCATCGATTATAGAGAATTGAATAAAGCTACCTTCAAAGATCATTTTCTGCTTCCTTTTATAGATCAAGTCCTAGATATATTGGCAGGGAAAAAATATTTTTCGTTCTTAGATGGTTTTAGTGGATATAACCAAATCCAAGTAGCTCCATAAAATAAAGACAAAATAACTTTTACCTATCCATGGGGAACCTATGGTTACCAGGTAATTCCTTTTGGATTATGTAATGCACCTGCAACATTCCAAAGGACAGTTCTAGGAATTTTTTCTGATCTAATTCATGATTGTGTGGAAGTTTACATGGATGATTTTACTGTCTATGGTAATTGTTTTCAGGAAGCTCTTGAAATTTTAGAAAAAATTCTCATTAGATGTATCGAAACAAATCTCTCATTAAGCCATGAAAAATGCTTTATGATGTTCACTGAGGGAATTGTTTTAGGCCACCACATCTCAGGAGATGGAATTAAAGTGGATTCATCTAAAGTAGAAGTTATTTCTAAATTATTAGTTCTTGTTTGTAAAAGAGATGTTGGAAGTTTTCTTGGTTTACTGGTTATTATAGAAGATTCATAAAAATATCCAGAAAGATAGCCTCTCCACTTTTCAAATTACTTACAAAAGACTATGAATTCATTTTGAATTCTGATTGCCAAAAATCTTTTGAAACATTGAAAGAAAAGATTACTGAAGCATCTATCTTAAGAGGACCAAATTGTAGTCTTCCTTTTCATATTTCAACTGATTCTTCAGATACAACTTTGGGAGTTGTATTGGGACAAAAATATTTGACTCCTTATGCCATTTATTACACAAGTAAAAATTTGACTCCCGTAGAGTTAAATTATACTGTAATAGAAAATGAATTTTTAGTTGTTGTACATGCCATTAATAAGTTTCGACACTATATCACTGGTTATGAAAAATTCTCACACAGATCACTCTGCGATTATATATTTAATGAATAAATCAATTCCTAATGGCAGAGTTACAAGATGGTTATTGTTATTACAAGAATTCAATATTACTATTTTGGATAGGCCTAGAAAGGAGAATACAATTGCTGATTTTCTATCTAGAATCCAGAATGATAATAAGGATGTTCTTGTAAAAGATAATTTTCCCAATGAACACATTTTTGTAGTATCTATTAAATCTTCTTGGTTTGCAGATATTGCTGATTATTTGGCTACAGGGAAGTTACCTTCATATTTGTCTCCTCGAGAGAAAAGGAAAGTTATTCAAGCCAGTGCATCTTATTCATGGATAAATGAAGAATTGTACAAAACAAGGTCTGATTTAATCTTTCGAAGATGTGTGAGAGAAGATGAACTATCGAAAATATTAAAGGTTTGTCACGATGAATCATGTGGAGGACACTTCGCTGATAAAATGAATGCTTATAAAATCCTTCTCTTAGGATATTATTGGGCTTCTATTATTAAAGATGCCAAAGAATATGTTAAGAGATGTGATAGTTGCCAGAGAATGGGAAAGCATGTTCCTTCAGATGAGATTCCTCTACAACCTCAGGTACTTATTGAACCCTTTGAAAAGTGGGCTATGGATTTTGTTGGTCCAATCAATCCACCATCAAGGAAAAAAAGGTACATTCTTGTTTGTACATATTATGTCACAAAATGGGTAGAAGCTAAAGAACTTCCTTTTGCTACTGAAAATGTTGTAGTTTCATTTCTTTTTGAGTATATTTTCACTTGTTTTGGTGTCCCAAGGGAAATTGTGACAGATCAAGGTACTCAATTTACATCCAAATTGGTGCAAAAGATAATGGAGGAGTACAAGATCAAACATCGTAAATCCACTCCATATCATCCACAAGAAAATAGACAAGTTGAAGCTACTAATAAAGTACTTGAAGCAATTCTTACCAAGACTATACATCTGCATACAGGGGATTGGGTAGAAAAGCTTCTAGAAGCTTTATGGGCATATCGTAACACATGGAGAAATACAACGGGACATACTCCTTATGAACTTGTTTATGGGAAGAAAGTATTATTTCCTATTGAGTTCCAAATAAAGACCTTCAAAACAACAGTCAAATTGGGTCTTGATCTATCAAAAGCCCAAAAACAAAGAATGGAGCAATTGAATGAACTTGATGAGATACGATAAGATGCTATTCACATAACCAATATAGTTCAACAACAAAGATCCATATGGTGTGAAAATTTTATCAAAGATAGGAAGTTCAAGTTGAGTGATTGGGCATTGCTTTTTATTCTAAATTCAAATATTTTCAAGGATAATTTCAAACTCATTGGGTTGGTCCTTATGAGATTGAAATTGTCTTTGATAATGGAGCAATCGGAATTAAAACCATCAATGAAGAAAATTTATTTTTCCTTGTAAATGGTCATAGATTACGAATATATCATAAATCATTTATAAAGGAAGAGTTCAAAAGAAATCTACAAGATACTCTTGATTTGAAGTTAGTCAAGGAAGATTATTCTTCCTCTCCAACTTAGCTTTTTACTTTCTTTTTCAAGAAAAATATATTAAAAAAGGATGTATAAACATGAAAACCAACATTGTTGGCATGTTTATACAGAAAATCTAAGTTGAAAACCAAGAATTCTTGGCAACCTAGATTTTCTTTTAATTTCCCTATTCTTGTCCCATTTCTTTTATTCCTCTTTGTAGAAATAAGATAGCTACATAATTGTCAATAATCTGCAGCTGTCATGAAATTCCAAAACTATCATTAAATTATGCAGCTGACTTGACAGATTACAACCAAAGAAAATGAAAATCATGGCCAAAACAACTTGAATGGAAATCATAGCTAAAGCAACTTGAGCAACCTACAAAAAGAGCAAATTAGTAAGGCAAAATGAAAGATATGTAAACATTAGTTAAATAATTAAGGACTAACATTGACTTATGATATAAATACATGATTATAACTGTTTCCTCCACCATATTATGTAATAATTACCTTTTTCATGACATAATATTGGTTTTTCACCATTCAATGCATAAATTTTTTATAATCATCAAGAAATGTGAATGACATTAAAACCTTACTATTGTTTAAATTCATTCACCTTTATCCATATATATCCCATTTCTCTCGTACATTATCCCATTTCCTTCGAATGATATCCCATTTTCCTCGACTCTGTTTCATTCTTCTTCGTCAAAAACACCTCAATTGCTACCCAAATTTCATTCTCGTCCTTGCGACACTCAATAATCCTGTAAAAAAGGGCAATTAAGGACTGAAGCTTCCTCACAATGGGAGTTATTGTGCGTTCTAAGCCAAATGGAGTCTAGTTTCTTGAAGGTTATCAACAAGTGAAACAACAATTGTAGCAGGTACAATGGTTACAGCTCTTTCAAAATTTTGATGGGAACTATAAGGAGGTTACAAATTTGTTTGCTCAGGCATATGATGGGATAGAAGCAGAAATTGGAGATATCAGGCTGGTCTTGATAGATTCGTTCATGGAAAAAGCTACAAGATTGCCAAGAAATGGGGAAAGTTGGTTTAAAACCCGCAAAATCAAAGAGAAAGATTGAGAAATCTTCTTGAAAAACCCAGGTATGGACATCTCCATTTTTAAGAAGGGATTTCCAATAACACCCTTAAAAACTAAATTGAGAAATTTGTTGTTAATCATTTAGAAATTCATAACGTGTGAGGTTAGGTTTGGAAATGTGTTCTTTTATGATGCTCGGTTGATGATGCATTTTATTGATGGTAACGAAATCAATTTTCCATATTCCCTGCTTTGTAGTTTAAGAAAAATGGTTGCTAATATCCAAAGAAAAAATTAGTATATTGACAGTGCTTTGTATCATCACGAGTTAGTAAAAATATTAATTGAAGCTCATTTGAAGAGTAAAGGGGATAATTGGGAGGATTTTCTGGTTTGAAATCACTTTAAGGAAGCTAAGCAAGATGAGTTTGGTTCTAAAGTAAGAAGAAGCTGTTAAAAATTTCGCTCAAAACCTAAGCTTCAAAATGAAACACCTGCACAGGAAAGTCCACAAGATGAGCACACAAAGAACAATTCTAATGATGAAGCCCCTCTTGCAAATGTTTTAGAGAGTCTTAAAAGGAAGAAATATGTTAGTACACATGAAGGTCCATCAAAGGAAGGAATGGAGAAAAACAAAAGTAGCAACAAAAAGTGAGTTTTCATTGCTGGAAAACCATCAAGAAGAAGTGCATGACTTATGAAATCGGTGATTAGACAATCTCCAGGTTTTGTTAATTTAGAAAAAGAAGAAGCAGAGAAAATACCATCACCAACTGCAAGTCCAACAAGGAAGACACCAAAAATTGACCTTGTTCAACAAGAAATCTATGACTATATAGAATCTCTTAAACATAAGTCACAAAGAAAAATTGTTGATTTATCCTCAAATCAAGAAGAAATTATGAGTGAAGAAGTTCGTTTCAGGCCTCCAGAAGAATCCAGAATTGAAAATGTTATTAAACGGGAAATTTATCAATTAGAAGTGTTAAACAAGTTTCTGAAGCAAGAACATGAAGCAACGAAGGTACATAATGACATTCAAAGGACTCAAAATTATAATATTCTCTTACATATTTGTCACTGGAACAAGAAAAAGAAGAAGTTAAAGGCTAAAAATTGTTGGGTTGTGTTATATTCTTTCCACGTCTAGCCCACATAATTAATAGGGGGGTTAGATGGGGGCGGAGCCCCCCTTCGTTGCACCGATTGTGTAGCCAGGGGGGTCACAGGGGGTTTGAGGCATACCCGTAAACCCACTTTATGGGGTCCAGGGTAGTGCCCCAGAAAATTTTGGTTTTGGACCCTATGTTAGGTTGGGCGGACCCACCTATGGTTTTGTGCATGATTTTCGCACATGTTTTTTGGACGCAATGGTTTTTGGTCCATGGTATTGGATGTGATGGTTTTTGGTCCATGGTATTGGATGCTTCGGCATGTATAAATATGTATTATGACATTGAAAGGAATAGAATGAAAAATCAAGTTGGTAGTCCCGGTTTTGGGATCCAGGGGAAAATCTTTGTGTATATGTGTTGTGCTCTCACATTATTTATTTTATGTGCTTTAGAATTCATATGCAGGTAATTTTTGTACGGGGTTAAAACCTACATTTGGCATCAGAGTTGTTTTGGCTTAAAGGGGATGCCTTTGTTGCTGAGGGGTTTCGCTCGGGCCTATGGTAGACCCTGTTCAGTGGAAGATCTGAGAGATCGATTCTGGTGGTGAAAGAAGATGGCGAGCAGTGGAAAGATAGAGATCGAGAAATTTAATGGTTAGATTTTTGAGTTGTGGAAACTCAAGATGGAGGATCTGTTGGTGGATAAAGATTAGTGGATCGCGGTAGATCCGGGTACTAAACCAACAGGAGTGTCCGATGAAGAATGGAAGAAGTTCGATCAAAAGGCAAAGAGCACAATACGATTGTGTGTCTCAGATTCAGTATTGCTGAATGTATCAGGGGAAGCTACGACGAAGGGTTTGTGGGACAAGTTAGGGACTTTGTACCAATCTAAGTCTCTGGTGAATAAACTGTTCCTGCAGAAAAAGCAGTATAACTGAGGATGAAAGATGGAGACTCAATGATAGAGCATCTGAACGCTTTTAATACTGTGGTAAGTCAGTTAGCATATGTTGATATTAAAATTTCAAATGAAGATAAGTTCATCACTTTGTTGTGTTCTGAACCAGATTCATGGGATAGTCTGGTTATTGCAATAGGTAGCAATGCAATTGCCTTGCTTTTTGATGAAATAGTCTCATCCTTGCTGATGAAGGAGATGAGACAAAAATATGGAGAGCCAGAATGGTGATGCCTTGTCTGTACGACGACAGTCCCATAATAGAAACAAAAATAAGTCATCGAGTGGGAGATCTAAATCTCCAGGAAAACCTATAAAGGTTGTGTGTTGGAAATGCGGAAAGGAAGGGCACTACAAAAGGGACTATAAATCTAAAGCTCTTGATAAAGGAAAGAGATCTGATGATGCTCCTTCTGCAGAGGCGGAAACCACCTTAGATGAAGGTGGGGATGTGTACTTGGCTTCTTCAAGTACACATGTAGATCATGAGGCATGGTTGATTGACTCAGGTGCATCCTTTCACTTCACTCACCATGGAGAGTGGTTCTGTGAGTATGAGAAATATGATGGTGGTGATGTCTTATTGGGGGATGACAGGAAGGCTAGAATCATTGGTCATGGAAAAGTAAAGTTGAATCTGCAAGGTGGAAGGGTTAGAACACTTTCGGGTGTTCTGCATATTCCTACATTAGCCAAAAATCTGATTTTTGTAAGCAAGTTGGATGATGCAGGTGTAAAAATAGTGTTCGAGAAGGATACCTGCAAAATGGTTCGAGGAGCATTGGTATTGATGCAGGGAGTTCAGATTGGAACTCTGTACAAGCTACAAGGTAGCACTGTTATTGATGGGTGCAAAAATTCCGCGGTTCCTGAAAGTGGAGCAGAAAACCTAATGGTCTCTGGAGAAAAGACCATGTTGTGGCATCAAAGGCTTGGACATATTGGACAGAAGGGCCTTCAAATACCTCATGGTAAAAGTATGGTAGAAGGTATGAGTAATAGCTCTCTGGATTTTTATTTCTGTGAAAATTGTGTATATGGGAAGCAGAATCAGGTGAGTTTCCCCTCTGGCAGTAAGAGGGCGAAACCGATATTAGAGCTTGTGCACAGTGATGTGTTTGGACCTATGAAGGTTCCATCATTGGGTAAGTCTGTGTACTATGTATCATTTATAGATGACTTCTCAAGGAATACATGGATATATTTCCTTAAGAATAAATCTAAAGTCTTTGACATGTTTAAAGAATTTAAGGCTCTTGTGGAAAATCAGACAGAGAAGAAGATAAAGGTGCTGAGGACAGATAATGGTGGAGAGTTTTGTAGCAAGGAATTTGAAGAATTTTATAAGAAGTGTGGTATATCACGGCAGAAGACTACTCCATATACATCTTAGCAAATTGGAGTTGTAGAAAGAATGAACAAGACGTTGATGGAAAGGGCAAGAAGCATGCTCAGTGGTGCCGAGTTAGGACAGGAATTCTGGGCAGAGGTGGTGGATACTACATGTTACCCGGTCAACAGATCACCTTCATCATCGTTGGAGGATAAGACTCCACAAGAGGTATGGACTGGTAAGAAACCCTCTCTTTCACATCTAAGGGTATTTGGATGTGATGCATATGTACATGTTCCAAAGGAGAAACAAACCAATTTGGATAGTAAATCTGAAAAGTGAATCTTTATTGGGTATAAGGATGGTTTAAAGGGTTATAAGCTTTGGAACCCAACAATAAGGAAGGTTGTGTACGGCTGAGATGTGGTGTTCAGAGAGGTGAAAGATGTTATTAAACATGAAGCCCCACCAAAGGAACCTGAGAAGATAGAGTTTGAGCTAAAGGAGGAAGAATCAAACTCTACAGCAGAGGAGGAATCAGAAGATGAAGAGCCACAAACTCCGGGTGTGGGAAGATCAGTTCGAGAAAAAAGGCAGCTAGAAAGGTATAGTCCATCTGCTTTCTGTTCAAATTTTCTTTATCTATTACTGATGATGATCCTAGAACTATGAAGGATCCGGTAGATTCAGAGGATGGAAAACTCTGGAAAGAGGCCATGGTTGATGAAATGGCATCTTTGCACAAAAATGAGGCTTGGGATCTGGTGGAGTTGCTGACTGGAAAGAAACCCATTGGCAGCAAATCGGTGTTCAAGGAGAAGACAAATGCAAAAGGAAAGGTGGAGAAATACAAAGCTCAGTTAGTAGCAAAAGGTTATTCCCATGTGTCGAGAATTGATTTTGGTGATATTTTTTCTCTGTTGCCAAAGTAACTTCTATTAGATTACTTTTATCTATTGCTGTTGCTTTTGATTATGAGGTAGAACAGATGGATGTGAAGACAACATTTATTCACGGGGATCTGGAGGAGGAGATCTACATGAAGCAACCTAAAGGTTTTGCAGTGAAGGGTAAGAAAGAACTGGTATGCAAGTTAAAGAAGTCTTTGTATGGGTTAAAACAGTCACCAAGGATGTGGTATCAGAAATTTGATACATTTATACGGGGACTTGGCTTCACTAGAAGAAAAGCAGATCATTGTGTGTATTTTAAATTAATTGGTCACCGTGTTATTTATCTGGTCTTGTATGTGGATGATATGTTGTTGGTTGGAAATGACAAGGAGATTATACAGGATTTGAAGACCCATTTTTCCTCCAAATTCGACATGAAATATCTTGGTGCTCCAAACTATATTTTGGGCATGGAAATTAAAAGAGATCAGACAAAGGGGAAGTATGTCGAGACAATATTGCAGAGGTTTAATATGCGGGATAGTAAACTAGTGAAGGTTCCTATTCCTCTAGGTGTGAGGTTATCTGCTGAACAATGTCCCAAGACACAAGAAGAGGGAGAGGACATGTCCCGTGTTCCATATGCAAGTGAAGTCAGTAGCTTGATGTATGCAATGGTCTGTAGTAGACCATACATTGCACATGTAGTGGGAGTATTGAGCAGGTTTATGTCAAAGCCAGGGAAGGAGTATTGGACAACAGTGAAGTGGGTTTTCAGGTATTTGTGTGGCACTAGTGATTATGGTTTGTGCTACTAAGGAAGATCATGATTGGACATAGTGTTGGATATTCGTCGCTTTGTTGATGTAGACTAGTCTGGAGATTTGGATAAGAAAAGATCTACAAGTTGGTATGTGTTTAACCTATTTGGAGGTGTAGTCAGTTGGATGAGTAAGAAAAAATCTGTAGTGGCACTATCAACTACAGAGGCAGAATACATGGCAGCCACTCATGCAAGCAAGGAAGCAGTTTTGTTGTAGGTATTGTGTTGAAGTATGGGGTTAGTACAGGGAGCTATAAGGATATACTATGACAGCCAAAGTGCAATTTTCTTGGCAAAGAACCCCGCATATCATTCAAAGACAAAGCACATTGATGTTCAGTATCACTTTGTGAGGGATATGATAGAAGACAAAAAGGTGTTATTGGTAATGGTGGACACTTTGAAGAATACTGCAGATGCATTGACAAAATCTGTGAGCTCTGAGAAGTTCTCTTGGTGTAGAGAGACAATGGGCATTTCAGGGCTAGAAAAATGACTAAACTCTCTTGTGGCCCCCTATGGAAAGAAAACAACAAGTGGGAGAATGTTGGGTTGTGTTATATTCTTTCCACGTCTACCCCACATAGTTAACAGGGGGGTTAGAGGGGGGGGGGGGGGGGGAGCCCCCCTTCGTTGCACTGATTGTGTAGTGGGAGGGGGTCACAGGGGGTTTGAGGTGTACCCGTAACCCCACTTTATGGGGTCCGGGGTAGCGCCCCAAAAAATTTTGGTTTTGAACCTTATGTTAGGTTGGGCAGACCCACCTATGGTTTTGTGCATGATTTTCGCACATGTTTTTTAGACGCGATGGTTTTTGGTCCATGGTATTGGACGCGATGGTTTTCGGTCCATGGTATTGGATGCTTTGGCATGTATAAATATGTATTATAACATTGAAAGGAACAGAATGAAAAATCAAGCTGGTAGTCCCGGTTTTGGGATCTAGGGGAAAATCTCTGTGTATATGTGTTTTATGTGTTATGCTCTCGCGTTGTTTATTTTATGTGTTTTAGAATTCGTATGCAGGTAATTTCTGTACGGGGTTAAAACCTACAAAAATAAATTTCTCAAAAGTAAAATGAGGGGTTTGCAATGTAGGATTTTAATGAAGAAACCAAGGATGGCAACCAGAAGAAAAATTAGAAAAATAGAGAATACTAACTTAGATGTTCTTTCTCAAGCTTCAGAGGTAGCTCAGTGACAGAGTGGGTCACAAATTTTGAAATTTTGTGCATGAGGACATGCAATATCTTATGTGTGGGGGAATGTTGAAGACCAAAATTGTTCCTTTTTGACACCTTCCCTAAACTCCATACACTCTATTCCATTCCTTTTTTATCATAATAATCCCAATAAGGTGTCAGCTTGCAAGGTTATTGGCAAAAGAAGGTACCTAATCATGTTTTATTCATAGTTTCGTTGCTTCCTTTTTATTTGATTTAATATTTTCATAAGCTTTCGAATTGCATCAATTATGCAGCTAATGATCAATTTTACAACTTACTTGAAGAATTTGTAGGTTCCGAAACACCAGTTGAGGAGCAAAATGTATGGACAGGTAGTTGGAAACCAACATAATGATATCCACCTATCTTCATGATCCAGCAAGATGATAAGGGTATTGTATGAGCAGGTCAACGTGGAAGTCAAATTAGCGAAAAAGGAGCTAAATACGAATCAGGCGAGCGAGAAGATCGATGATAAGGATGAAGATTATATTTTTCCCCATGATTTGCTTCTCCGATAAAAAATCATGAGGAATCACTATTTCATATTATCTTATGTTATTTCTAGAATTTCTATCAAGTAGGATAGGTGTAAAAATATCTAAACAGATTATTGAAGGAGGTTATAAAACCTACCTCTTTGCATGACTATGAGGGACTGATTTTTTTTTTAAACACTCTTTTCATTTATAAAAGAGAGTTTGATTATTCCTCTATGCATTGCGTTAATGCGTGTTTAATCTTTGATCAATCATTTCTTACCTACAACTCATAGGAGGGCCCCCTGGGAGCTGTAAGGTCTTATTTTATTTTATTTCCTGTTCATATTTCATTTTTATATCTTACATTCTGTAGCATTATATTATCTCAGATAATCTTTCAGTTTTTATTTTCAGTGAGTGCTTATGACAGTGAAAATAGAGTTTATAGCAGAGTTTGTTGGAGATTTTTATCATAGATTTAATCATTTTGTTGTGTAAAGGATGAAAGAAATAAATCAAAAAGGGATCTGTTATGCACATGTAAATTTTGAAGAGTATAATCATTTAATTGCAATTAGGAGTATAATTCTTCCAAGGCTTTATTAGTGTGATTTATATTTGCCAGTGTGATATTTTATTTTTGTACTTAAGATTAGTTTCATTTCTATTAGTGAGAAGTAGATCTAGATTTGTTGGTGTGATATTTATTTCTACAATTTTAGATTAGTTTTCTTTTCTGCATATGTAAAGAGAATTTGGATTTGATTTTTCTATCTACTTCTGCACTTTGATTTAGTTTTATTTTTTTTAGTGTGATCTTTTCCTTTCTTGCAAGAGTGACAATTTCTTAGATAAAACATGTGCATGAAAACATCCTAATTCAATTTGAAAATTTACTCACATAATAAAAAATCATATCACAACTGATGCACATACACTTCATCATTTTACAAGCCCTAGTCAATAATTTATGTAGTAATTTAAGCTCAATTAAATTACCAAACACTGTCCAGACAGCTATGCAAAACAGTGCAAAGGCTGATGTAGAGCTCCAGGAGGCCGAATTTTGATAGGCAAAGTTGTGCCAGAGATTGCTTGTGGGAGAAGGGTAATTCCCTTCAATATTTTTTCTAGACTTTCTTGTTGTTTGGATTGCTAGTTAGGCATCCATAGATGTACTCAGATTTCACTGCTGCATAATAAAATAAAAACCTCACTGTTGCACCAGTTTTCCCATGTTGGGTTTTTCCGAGGACATTGGCCCAAAAATAACTGTTTTATTTTTATGTGTGTGTGCTAACATTTCTTCCAGCATTTATTCTTCTGCAGTTTTATTTGTGTAGGTTACAGTGTGATTTATTCAGTATTTGTTGTAGAAAATAGAAAATTAATTGTTAAATTAATTAACAATTAGGAGAATAATTTCCAGTTGCTACAATACGATTCTGGTTTTCGCAATTTTCACATGGTATCAGAGCATAGTTGATCAATCAGAGAGCTCAAAGGCGAAGAGAGAAGGAATTTAATTTTTCAGTGTGAGTAACAGATCAGAATTCCTAAGGGAAGCACAGTCACTTTGCCAAGAGGTCAAGTTACTTGATGAGATTCGATTTTTCTGAGTGAGGGGCAAAAAAATTTGATTTCTCCAGATGAGTGATTCCAGAGGTAGAGGGAGCAACTCAGTATTTTCATGGAGCAGTTATCTAGCTAGGCATAATGGTTTTTGCAACAATTTGCTAGAGAAGAGCCAGCCTTGGGTGGAAGGAATAAGAGCACACAGAGGGAAAATTTTTCTCATGGAACTTCTAGTCTCAAGAAGTTCGATTTTTCCTTACAAATCAACAATCGTTGTTAGCAGAGTTTCTTACTCCAGAAGGGAGTGCGAATAGCTGAGCAACAGTTGAGCGGAAGGGAAGAGGAGATTTTCAACATTTATTGAGATGGCCACTGCTAGACTTCATGATCAGGACAGGTTGGATGGAGCTTCCAACAATGTCATCTAGAAGGCAAGGGTGTCCTTCCTTCTCGATGAATATGGCCTGAAGGCATATATTGATGCAGTGGTAGTAGTACCCCAGGATGTAGATCAGTTGAAGGAGTACAAAAAGGAGATGGAACGGGCAAAGAGATTGATCCTAGATGGTGTTCAGGATCATGTTGTATCACACATAGTGGCCAAGGGAATGACCAAAGAGATGTGGAATACACTTTCCATGTTGTACCAGGGAACTTCCAAGCAGCAGAAGATGTACTTAGAGGAGAAGTTAAGGCTCATCCAGATGCAGAAAGGGGAAGGCATAGATCCCTTCCTCACCAGGATTCAGGAGGTCTGAGACTAGTTGTCAGTTGTTGGGGCAGCGCCTCAACCCACGGAGCTAGTGCAATTGGCACTAAATAGTGTCTCCGAGGAGTGGCAGGTATTCATCCAAAGTATCTTGGGCAGAGATACCTTTCCATGGTGGGATTGGATGTGGGCCGATTTGTAGCAGGAGGAGTTGAGACAAGCTCTATTAAATAGCTCCATCAGTGGCAGCAGTAGCATATCGAAGGTGAAGGAAGAGGAGATTATGGCCCTAGCATCTAAAGGTCCTAGTCAGGGGCAAGGGGAGCACTAGAAGAAGAAGAAGGACCTGTCGAAGGTCAATTTATTCAGGTGTGGCGAGTTTAGTCACTACAGTACCCAGTGTTTTCTCAAGAAGAAGGACAAGGAGGAGAAGCAGGACTAGGCTGCAACACATGCAGAGTTTGATAAGTTGTCCTCCAGGCTGGAGGAAGACTTCGCGATGTTTGGAGACATACCTCTGGGAGTGAGGTGGGGAGACTTGGTTTTGTAGCCCCACAATGCTACAGATGGGCAGGATCCTTGAGGAGGTCCACCTCATGGATCAACACCTTGCTACGGGGGCCCATAGTATTTAGTAGCAGGATGGATCAGTGGCAGTAGATGCAACCAGAGGCAGTGTGAGAGATGCAGACTAATAACGGTCAGATGCTGAGGAGTGTAGTGTAGAGTTGGAAACAGTGCAGAGTCAGCAGCAACGCATATTTCTCAGTGACAACGTAGATGCTAGAAACAGTCATAGACTAGGTTGATAGCTACATTATATTAATCACAGTTGATTCAGTATTTAGGATGATTCTCAGTTGCAGTTGCAATAACAACAAATGAGAGGGAGTTGTAGTGTAGATGTAGCGTTGGAAATAGTTTAGTAGGTTTAGCAATAGCACAGATGCAACACATATCAGATTTGCATAGTGGTTGGTGGGTAGAAGTATCCAGACATCAACATTGTAACAGGAGATGATGGAGAGGCAGGGTGCTACTACATGATATCCAGTAGAGCACTAGAACAAATTTCTTGCTAATAAGGAGTGTTATTTTTTCTAGCATTGGATGTAATCTAAAAATGAAATATGGTGGAGAGGCTAGAATACATGAGATCTCCAAAACCCAGAAATTGTTTCTAGAAATTCTACCTAGAAATGACTTAATTAGATTATTAGCCAGTTTTTAAATATTTCCTAAGTCTAAACTTAGGGAATATGGTTAATTAATCAGAATTAATTAAGTCAAGGCGTGAATTATCTATAAACTCACATGGATTGACTTCAAGTTAATCCTAGCCATCGATTAATATTTAATCTTGGTCATTGGAGTCCCAACAGAGGATTATAAGAAGAAGTCAATGGGCACTTGGAGAAGACACTTGAGCAATTCAATTTCATGAGTAGATCGATTTCTTGAGTAGTAGCAGTTAGTTTCCAGAGAGAGAGCCAGTGAGATCGAAGTAGTGAGTGAGGGGCAGGGACAATGATCCAAAGGAAATATTTTCCAGATCCACAGAGGCAGCAACAAGAGGGCCGAGTTATCCCAGAGAGGCAGCGTTGAGGGACATTGTAGTAGCTTCAGCCAGGCAGTTTGATTTGGAGGAAGGAAAAATCATTCTCAATTCCAGAGGTCGGGAAGAATTCATAGAGGGATGGAGAAATGATTTCCTCAACACCCAAAGGTAGAATGAGTTCATCAGAGCTTAGTTCGGGGTAAGTTGTCCAAACAGCAACGTAGAGCAGCATAGAAGCTCACATAGAGCTCCAGGAGGTTGATGTTTGATAAGAAAAAACGTACCAGAGATTGCTTATGGGAGAAGGGTAATTCCCTTTAGTATTTTGTTCAAATTTTCTTGTTGCATAATAGAATGTACTCAAGTTTCATTGTTGCATAATCAAATAAAACCCTCATTGTTTCACCAGTTTTCCCAAGTTCGGTTTTTCTGGAGACATTGGTCTAAAAATAACTTTATGTGTGTGTGATAGAATATATTCCAGTGTTTATTCTTTTGCAGTTTTATTTTTGTAGGTTGTTGTGTGATTTATTCAGTATTGCAGTAGAAAACAATAAATTAATTGTTAAATTAATTAACAATTAGGAGAATAATTTCCAATTGCTGCAATAGGATTCCAATTTTATTTTCACACTCTTCATGGAAACTCTCACAAGATCTATAGGAATAGGCTCATCAATCATATTCGTAGACTCAAGTGTTGTAGGAGGCCTTTGATCATTTGGTGGATTTCTTCTCGGCCATGGATTGTTGTTGTTACCCCTATTGTTACTATTATTTCTAGGTGGCATGATCTGCATTCAGGACCTTTCAATTTGTATTAGTTGATTTTGCATCTCACCCATCTGTCTAGCATGTTCAACCTTCACTTCTTTCATTAATCGGGTTAATTATTTAACTATCTCATATTCTTCTTCTTTAACATCTTTCCCCTTAGACTTGATTTAGACTCTTTCGAAACCAGGGATTTCTGACTTTCCTGAGGCTTTCTTGTCATTTTCTAATTCCTCAGTTGTGCTTTGGGAAATAGCTAAAGTGTTGGGATGAGCATATCTTATCTCATACTACGTCTCTACAGGGTAAGCCTCAATATATTCTTACAGAATTATCTTGTCAGGAGGCTTGTAATCTTGAGTCATATCCCAATTGTTTCATTTTCTCTTTTCTTAATAGTGTTGAATTCCTTAACAAAAAACTTTCCTTCCCTCTCATCTCCATACTTATCTCTAAATGCATCAAGAAGGGACCTCAAAGAATTGAAGGCATTGTCATGTTTTTCTTGAAACTAGTCGAGAGCATCATCTCCTAGAGAAAGAAAAAATAATTTCATTCGAAAATCCTCGTGATTATAAGCAGTAGCATGAGAGAATCTTTGGATAAAGTAGTTGAAATTATTTATGTGACTTTCAGCATTAATAGCGTTATTCCCTTGGAAGAGAAGCATATTACTCATAGTGGATTCATTCGACAAATCATGTGGATATCCCTGAATGTTGGTGAAGTTGCAAGGCCTGTAGAAGTCACCCATGATGTCTTGATTTATAGGATGGTTGATGAAAAGAAAATGGAGATCAAGGAGAGCTTCCTATCTGAGAAAATGTAAATGTTCTCTATAATGTAATTTTTTTAACCTGGCTCTTAGAACCTTTTCAGGATCAGGATCGAGGTTAACCAAACTACCAGGATTTCTTCTAGAGTATGTTCTTATGCATTGGTGAATAAGTGGATTCACCACCCAAACAGGAAACCAACCTAAATGTCCAAGTGCTAATGGTGTGAATGAACAACATGAGAAGATTTGTGATAGAGCAAAATATAAGGTGATGAGAAGATGAAGAATGATGCAAGAAGGGATACAAAAAGTGTGGCGTTGGGGGGATTGATGGAAAGATGGAAGATGATTAAAATATTATCAGAAATTGTCATAAACCCCGACAACAAGAAAATTTTCCTCGATAATGGCGCCAAAACATGTTGTCACTCGGATTGTAAAGACACTGCGACAACCGCTTGGGACGGGGCCTTTCACTCTAGTCCCCGTCCATTCCATTCTAGCTATCTCCCAACAACAACCTATGGGGGGTAGTCCTTATGGAAATGAGGTGGAGGAAAACAAGTTGGGAACCAACTTGTTCGGGAGACATAGTTGAGTGGCCTAGCTACTGTTGGAATTATGACTAATGTGTTGTCCTTAATGGAAACCTACTTCATAAAGATGTCAACATGATGGTTATGCTTCGTGACAGAGAGAATGGACAAAGTAATATCATTTCAGAGAGAGAGGAATGATAAAGGTAAATTTTAGGAAAGTATACGCGGGTCCTGTGAAGAGAAGCTGCCTACATACATAGGTATGATGAAGAGAAGTCATGTACAATTTCCGCACTATGGTATTATGAATACCAGGGGTCTTTACCATGGTATTGGCCCATAGTATTGAGTGTGACAAGAGATATTTGATCCCATCAAAGAATACCATCAACATTACTAAGGGATTAGCCTATGGTATTGACTAAGGCTTATACTATATAAGGAGATGGAGGTTAAGTGTTAGTGTGTGCATATGATGGATTATTTATGAATGACTTGATATGAAATAGGAGTGCACCAGGGAGCATGGAGATGGATAAGATCTAATAGATATGAAATGACCACATATTGAATAATCTATTTATGGTTTGATAAATCTATGATGATGATGTTATTATGTGTGTCTGTAACAATTTTGTATGCTGAGATTTGGGTTTCACATATGTTTTATTGTGTAACGAATGTATGACTTAGTAATTACATATTTGTACGATGATTTTCCATTGAGAAGTCACATACATACGGGGATCTACTTTTGGGTAGTCGTGTATATATTCTGCAGTACAGATAGATCTGTGCGCAGGTGTGGTGAATGATAAGCGTGTACATATTCTGGTATGCTTTATAAGAGTCGATAACATCTGCTAGGATTTTGTAGTATCAGCTGTTAATGTTTTTTGATCAGTTTTGTTATGTTTGTTGTTGTCTATTGATAATGTCTCTCTCATGATAATCTATGTTTGACAGTTCTGGTTGGGTTGAATTTTTTATGGAATGATATGTTGACTAGGGATGATGCTATTATGTGATGCTTTGTATTTTTTTCAGTGATTTGTGATGGATCCAATTTGTAATTGAGAAATTAATTCAGTAGTACATAGATGTAGATTAAATATCAGTATTTTGAGATCTGTACGCAGGTCCTCTTAAGGAGAAGCGTGTACATACGCGGGTATGTCTCAGAACAATAGCATATATATTATAACATATGGTTGATCAGAGTTTGTAGTAGTAGCAGTTGGTTTTTGTGATAGATAAAAATGTTTGGATTGGTATATTGATGAGTAGTTGTGCATTGATATGATATTTTCTAGTGTAGTTTGATCAGTTGCAATAGTTGATTGAGACTCAGTGATTGATTTGATGATTCAGTGATTTTATTGGTTTAGGGATTAAGTAATTTGATACAGTGATTGGTTTTAGTATTGTTATTTGGTATTGGGGTTAAATGATGGTAGTGGGTCCAACTTGAAAATATGATGAAAAGTGGCCTACAGGTTTGATGTTTTGGGTCAGGTGGATCAAGTATGAAATATTATGAAACGTGGTCCACAGAGGGGCTAACGGTTGGAGCCTTCAGTAAGGAAGTTGAAGCTTCCTTCTAGTTGTAGCTGGTAAATCTGATCAGGGGGTTGGAGCTCCCTTTCAGTAGATGTCAGTAAACGAGATCAGGGGGTTAGAACTCCCTTCTAGTGGGTGCTGGAGAATGAGAGAAGGTTGTAGCCTTCTGTACGTGGGTGCTTGCGTACTGGTACAAGTTTGCGCCAGTACAATATTGTAAGATTTTTTCCTTTATAATAAAAGATGAAGACAGAAATGAAGACAACGGTGGTTGTCTCCCACATTGGTTTTCCACCTAAAAATATTGGTGTCCTCATGTGTTGATGTGTTGCTTATGTGTGATGGTTTATTATTTTCTTATTGTTCATGGTTACTGTTTAATTAAATTTTGATGAAGTCATATGATACACTGGTTAAAGTAGAACAAATGATGAAATATATGAAAAGTTAGTTAACTGGATATACGCGGTTTTCCTTCATCATAGTCGCGTACATATGTTGGTTTACTTAATGACAATAGCGTAAAGAAATATGAATAAGAAATTGAATGTTTATGTGAGTTTTTAAATTACTTATTCACCCCCCCCACCCCCCCCTCTCAGTATTTTTCCCAATAATTGGTATCAGACCCAAAGGTCTCAAGTTCAAATCACTCCTAGCTCGCGCTGGGGGGATATTGTTGGGCATTGGATAATCCAACACTCCCTGTGTGTTTCGCCACATGGCTTAACTGCCGCTCATGGATCCGTTAACTCTGGTGACGTGTTTGTTTACTAACACCTATGGTTTTGGTGTAACGACAATTGTTATTCCAACTACTTGGTATAACTTAGCAAGATTAAGGTTTAAATTAGATTTAATATTGAGACTAGTGCCTAATGGAGTAAAAAATTATTTCTTATTAGAAATTATAGCCAAGTAACTGGATGGAAAACTGCCACTTATATGATGAACTAACCTATATGAAGATGAAAATCCTAAGAACTAGGTATCATGCAAGGATCTTGGTTAATTTTAGATTAAATACCTAATCTAAGTTGAACCTTTCCCTTAACTGTTTTGAGAAACAATATTAAGAGTAGGTTGTGAGATGAAAGCAATCAGGAAGCAGACAATGTCCTAATTAATGATACCTCCCCCTATGTTCCAACCACCCAGTGCCTCCGGCGCTACAGAGACTGTGGTTGTGACGATTGCAAGGTCACTGTGTTAACCACAAAGAAGGATTGAATCCCTCAAGCTGGATGAGAGAGGGTTTTCCTAGGAGTCTATCAACCAAGATTTTTCTTGGAGGTAAGTTATTAAATGCAAAACTAAGACTAGAATTCTTATGCAATGCTTATGAGTGAAGCTACTCAAGTTAATATTGTTTAAGTACTTAAGTTATGATTACCCTTTATGACAATAGTACTTAACAAATCTTAAAACAAGGAAAGTGCTTAAGGAACAAGTGCCAATCAATCAATCCACAAGATACTTCAACAAATTACCCAATTTATTAATTAGCCAATGATCAATAAAAATGTTCTCATTAAAATGCCAATAAGATTTCAAATGCCAAAGCAACTTATACCATCAACAAGATCATAAATTTAGAGCTTAAGTGTATGAGTGATTTAAGTGTAAAATTCAGAAATTCTTGTAATTTAAAACAAGACAAGCGAATGTTAGATCTCTAATATCCCAAATCAGTAGTAACACTTCAGAAAATTCAACACTTATTAGTCTTATGACAGTAGTAAGAAAACCACTTTAGATCATGAAATTTACCAACAGTGTGAAAGAAAAAAAAATCCAATGATTAGCAAATGTAAAGTTATGAATTTAGCCCACTTTAGGATGCAATATTCAGTGACATATCATATATGAAGAAACTTATTACAATAGTGATTATATCATAAAACCAGTGGGCTAGTGATGCTACAACAAGTGCTAAATATGCCCAAAACTAAGAAAATTTTGCCAAAACTAGAAAAATTAGTTTTTGAGCATTTTTAGGTGAATTATTCAAAAAAAGTTCAGATTTGATTCAGTAATGTACACATAAAATTTCAGCAAGAAAAAATTTAGATGTGGGCTAGACCCTTGATGCCCAAGTAACCAAATTTTGAGAAAATTAAATTTTGCAATTTTTGAGTTATTTTGACCAACTTAGTATGATTTTAGGGCTCTTATATCATTGTTATAAGATAAATTTTACAGCAGTATAAAAATAGTGAATAGATAAGGTTTAGAGAGAAAACCCTAGGTCCAAGGCCTTGAAGTTCCTTTGGGTCAAATTTTTTGAAACTTTAGGATGAGCTTGCTACCTGAAAAAATAGATTTTTTGAGGCAAAAAACTTGCAAAACCGCTAAGTATTCAGTCTAGAAAATTAAGAGATGGATTTACGGAAAAATAGGGCCAAAGAGGGGCAAAGCTAGGCCTAGTAGGGCTAGCGTTGAGGGCTAATGGGATTAGGAGGCCAAAGAGAGGTCAAAGGAGGAAGGAGGAAGTCAAGAAAAGTCAATGTTGGAGGGAGAGAGGCCTATAGGGATGGATGGCTAGGGTTAGAGGGCCAAAAAGAGATCTAAAGGCCATGACTAGCCTTTGAGGCAGCCGTTGGGGTGAAATAGGGAAGTTGAGGCCTCTTTGGCCTATGACAAGGCCTTCTAAGGCCTAAAGGCCTCAACAATGGGCCTAGAAAGGGAGGTTGAGGCCCCTAGAGGGTACAACCTGCCCCAAAAAGGGCAGAAAAGATGACACAAAGAGAAAAAAAGGTTGACGCAGTCCAAGATAAGGAAGACACTGATTCTAGGAGGGCTTGATCTAGGCCCAGGAGGCCTAAAAAAGTAAATCCTTGCTTCAATTTTTTTCTCTCTCAGATATGAATTTTGCTGGAAATTTTTCAATCGTTGGTCCTGCAAAAACTTCTAGAGACTAGATCTTACCCTTAAGGGCCTAGATCTCGCTCTATTCCAAATTCATCTCTTTATTCCACTTGCAAAAAAATGGATATAAAATACCCAAAACCCCAATAACAAAAATAATTTACAAATCTATTTCCAAATATACAAATATAGAAGGGTTTCAAAAAACAAATTTTTGAGAAATAAATGTTTTTTTATGTATATTTTCTTTGATAAATGGCTAAAATATACTTTAGAAACCCAATGCATATTATAGCCTTAGCGAAGATTAAATCCACCACATATATCAGGGTCCAAGCAAAGTTGGTTCATGCCCACAGTTTGTGAATTTGGAGACGAAGGACTGAAGTAACTGCAAACACTATGTATTTATCTCAAGAAAATCCATTAATCATATGGCGAATCAAATCATCTAAGATTATCCGAAAAATATCAATAGAATGACTTTATCTCCATCTAATGAAAAACAAATCTTATCATTTACCAACACAACATAGGAAATCTTGTAGTCAGTACATACCATAAATCAATGAACATGGAACACTTTGAATTGCACCCCAAAGTCTTTATTATGATAGAAATAAAACTTCTGAGTGGGACAATAGTGTTACATCAATGCTTCAGCAGCAATTTCTTAGCTAGAAATCAGATGGCTAGAGACTCAAATGACTCTCTAATTTATAGATAAATCCCCCAAGTGGAAAAATAACAGCTAGTTTGCTTGATCCTTGTCAAAATAATATCTGCCATCAAAAAATACTTGATCATATTTTAATCTTAGTCGTTGAATTTTTATTTTTGAGGAATTTTTGAATTTATCATTTAATTCCATTTTTATTAGCAATTTCCTAAAAAATTTGACTTTGACTTAACCACTAAGGTCCAAGGGTCAATTTTTCTTGAAATATCCAATATTCCCTTGGTGGAGGACCTCAAAAAACTAATTCTTTTAAGAACCACGAATTTTTCCACTTGGAGAATTTAATTTTGTTATGAAACCAACTCGCAAAAAGATAGAAAAGATAGTTGAATGCCTTAGAATTCAGCCTCTTCGAGGGGACAACCTCCTTTACATTACACAAATGAACAATTCTTGGATGATACAAATGAAAATACCTCCTTTCTATATATAGGAGTCTAAGGGGTCATAATGTAATTAGAGCTGACATAACAATAATAATGCAAGGGCATAATAATAACAATAGTGGGCTTCTATGGGGCACAATAGTAACAATAGCGGGACTACATGGGTACAACAATACAATAAGGGGGTTGTAATAATAACAATAAGGGGTTACACTAGTAGTATAGGGGCCTAACATGCGCCTCTCCTTCAAAAAGTGTTGTCCTCAATGCTTGAGTAGTTTTTGATGCTTCTGTATAAAATTTTTGTCCTCCCATGTGGAATCTTCAGCGGGTAAGTTATTCCGCTTGATGAGATACTCTGAAATTGATCGATTTCCTAGCTGTTGGGTTCTTGTTTCTGTGACTGCTCCAGGTTCCAATATAATTTTTCCTTCCTCTTCAAGTTCTGGCAATATTGTTTAAATTGGGATATTCTCCAACTTTTGAATGAGTGGCCACACTTCTTTTTCCTTCTTCCATTCATCCCTTGCTTCGTTTATCCAATTTGGTTGGATAATAGAAATAACACAAAACAATGCTTCCACATCCTCATCCTTTCTTGAGAGTGCATCTGCAACAAAAAATTTCTTCCCTTTTCTGTAGATGATTTCAAAGTCATAACCCAACATATTTGTGACCCATTATTTATGTTCTTCTAATGATAATATTTTTTCTAAAATGTATTTAAGACTATCATGATCCATTTTTACCTTGAAGTGCCTTCTCATTGGGTAAGGGCGCCATTTCTTAAGTGCATGTAGTATTGCCAACATTTCCTTCTCATAAATGGCTTGCTTGAGATGTAACCGTAAAAATACCCAATCACCTACATCAAAACTTTTTTCACTGCAATGTTGATCTACCTGTTTTTTCATTCGATTCTGCACCAAAGTGGCGTTATCTTTTAAAAGTTGGAGAACTTGTTGTTGATGCTCGATGTGATCTTTCACTGCTTGAACCTTTTTCTTCTTGATATTTCCTTCTATCTTGAGAGTTTTAGGAGTGGTAATTTCTTCCAATGCTTTACAAGATATGGTTGGATTCATTTCTTGATGCTCGATGTGATCTTTCACTTCTTGAACATTTTTCTTCTTGATATGTCCTTCTATCTTGATAGTTCGAGGAGTAGAAATTCCAGCCAATCCATTACAAGATATGGTTGTATTCATTTCTTCTTTCTCGATGTGATATTTCACTTCTTGAACCTTTTTCTTCTTAATATATCCTTCTATCTTGAGAGTTTGAGTGGTAATTCTTGCCAATGCTTTACAACATATGGTCGGATTTATTTCTTCTTTCTCTAGGGTTGGGTCCTGGCGTACATCCTCTTCTTTTGATGTTTCTTGATCCTTTTCTTCCCCCTCTTCATATTCTATGTAAAATAATTTCTTCTCAGCACACTTGTGACCTTTAGTGCATTTTCTATCACAATTGTAACAAAGCCCTTTTTCTCTTTTTTTCTTCCAATTGTTGTGGTGTAAGCCTTGTAGGTTGTGGAAGGCGAGGGGAAGAAACACTTTCATAATTATATTCATGAGTGGTTGGATTCCTTGTTTTCATAATTTCGCTTTCAATTTTTCTTGCCAACTCGAATGCCTCCTCCAATGAATCAGGTTCCCAAAAACGAACCTCATGTTGAACTTTATCCTTTAAAGTCCCTATGAAGACATCAATCCTTTGCTTCTCTGGAATATAATTTACCCTTCTATTCAATTTTTTAAAGTCTTCAATGTGCTCTTCCATTGAACCCTTTTGTTTGAGATTTATCAATTAGCTAAAGAAGGAGTTTCTCTTTGTATCCTCATAATGTGCTAATATTTCCTATGTGAAAATTGACCACGTGACAAGTGGTTTATGAGAACAAAGACCTTTATACCATAAAAATTGATTCGTTTCTAAATAATTAGATGCAATACATACCTTTTTTAACAGTGGTACACCATGTAGATCAAAATGTTTCTCCATCTGTAGTATCCAATTTACTGGATCCTTGCCATCAAACTTCCTCATCTCGTTTTTTCTTGATTTTAGGAGCTCGATCTTGAAACGACTGTAACTCTGTAATTTCGGATCTTCCAGTCCTGAAATTGCAATCTACAGTAGCCCTTTGTGTTCTCTTTCCAATTCCACCAGTCTAATCCAAATTGGATTCTCCAAGAAAATGTTAGGCCAAATCTCCCACGGTGACCTGATTATAGACTAGTTCAGTAGAGAAAACTTGTACGACATGACATGTGTCACTATTTCGACCTTTGGATCTAAAAAATGTACACAAGAAACTACAGTCTGTCCTCTTTCTGTAACTTCTTATGAAATTTCAATCCGATGCTCAGAGAGAAAGTTATGACGATTTTCCCCAGGTCACCTGTTTGGAATGTAATTCGGGGGTTTGCAAAAACCCTAACTTCCTCAGACTATATCTCCGAAAATATAGCGAGACAGGATCTGAAATTTGGAGCCAAGGTTCAAACCGATTTTGTCTCAAATGGGTTTTTTTCTTAGCTTCTGAAACTTTGTAGCAAAATAGTTATAGCGAAAATCCCACGATGACTTGTTTGGAGCAACGAAACCCTAGAATCCACAGCTCTGATACCAAATGTTATGAAACCAACTCACAAAAAGATAGAAAGATAGTTGAACACCTTAGAATTCAGCCTCTTCAAGGAGGCAACCTCCTTTACATTACACAAATGAACAATTCGATACCAATGAAAATACCTCCTTTCTATATATAGGAGTTTAAGGGGTCATAATATAATCAAAGCCGACATAACAATAATAATGTAAGGGCATACTAATAACAATAGTGGGCTTCTATGAGGCACAATAGTAACAATATCAGGACTGCATGGGTACACCAATATAATAAGGGGTTTGTACTAATAACAATAAAGGGGTTACACTAGTAGTATAGGTGCCTTACAAATTTCTCTATGAATTTAATTTTGACTCTAATTAATTACATTTTTGGCTTAGGATTTTAATTTGTTTTTTCCAGAAAAATTAATTAATTAATACTTGAGGGGATTAATTATTCTCTCCACCCTCTAATATTTTAACCATGGTGTCTAAGTATGAGGGACCATGCATTAAAATATTTTTTACATAAGATTTTTTTACAATTCAACCCTAAAAGGGGGAATACTCGTTCGACTTAGACCCTCAAATTACATACCCAATATGTGACACAATATGATCTAGTAGAGTAAGTGATTTGGAATAAAATAATTTGACCAATTAACTTAAATTATTCCCAAATTACTTTTACAAAAGACTTGACTAGAACACTAGGACTCACCTAAGACTTTGACGAAAAATTCCACCCTGTCTTTAGGGCGAAAAACTCTTTCGACCATCCATGTTTAGAAACAAAAATGAATCTGTGAGATGAAAAACCTCCTAGGATGAAACTCTCACCAAAATAATAGGCTTACCTAGGTTGTTACATACATTCACGGTCTTACTAGCATCATTTACATTACATAACTTGCAGAATGGGTTTGTAATGACACATAAACTGCTGATAGATGATCCCATCTTGTTGAAAAACTTGGTACTTCCGCTTCCTTGGAAATTTGACAAAAATTGTGCAACATCTCGCTTCATATGGGGACACGTTTCTTCCAAGAAGTAATGGGAGAATCCTAAAATCCTACATCTAAGAAAACAAAAGTCCATCAAATAGATATCCATTCAAAATTGAAATCATCATGTATACAAAATAAATGTCGTTGGAATAGAAAATTCTACTCTAACGAACCGAAACATAAAAGACATAATATAAATGCATGAAATAAAACTATCTAATGACATGAAATAAGAGAGTATGGTTAGAGATACTATACAAAATGATGCCCTATGGCATCAGATGTCATCGATGAGGCATGTTGGGTCTCCAAAATGTCATCTACATTTACCCACATTTCCATCATTTTACCCTCATTTCGTAACTCTATAATCCCATAACCCTACATTAAGTAACCATTTTCATCATTTTATGGGTTTATCATTATTATTTTCCAAGTCATTGATTTTAAGTATTTTAAGAGAATTTATGATTAAATATTAGGATGTTTTCATATATATATAAAAGTGTTATTAGTTTTGTGATATTGTAGGCCTACTTGGAGATTCTAGAAGGGTCCTATTTGGCCACCCAACCACAAATTCGAATTTCAAATTCCAACTCATGAAGATTTGTGGAATAATTGTAGAAGATGTGAATCATTAACTATGCACATTCAAAGGAGAAGAATCATGGATGAGAGAATTTTGAGAGGATTTGTATCTTACATTTTTAGTAGATTGGTTGTAACTACAAGAGATAAATGTGGATTTAGGAGAGATCTAAGGATCTATATTTATTGAATAATTATCCTTAATATTTGTATAAATAGGAGTGCACCCTTCATACAAAGAGTTGTGAGTTGTTAGTTGTAAACTAATTAGTCATTAGTATCTAGTGGTTAAGTGTTAGTGTCAGTGTTAGTTGCCAATTGGAGGTTCCAAGTTCCATCCAAGATGTGATTTGTAAAGTGAGGAGAGAGAATTCTTGTAATATCTTGTAACTTAATTTTATGAAATACATATTGCCACTTTGATCTCCAAGATGTGATAGTTTTTCAGTGTGCTTGATGAGGAATGGAGGGCCCCCATCAACCACAGTTTGCACACCTTTGTACATAATTGGTAGCATAGTATAGTTATGATTTCATTTATTTTCAGCAAGTGTGTTTTCATTTTATGCAAGTGTGTTTTTCCTTTCAGCAAGTGTGATTTCATTTCAAAAAGTGTGAGAGTGGTTTCAATTTAGCAAGCGTGATTTCAATTCAGAAAGCGTGATTTCATTTATGCAAGTGTGGTGTGATTCCATTTATGCAAGTGTGATTTCAATTTCTTTATGTTTGATTTTGTTTGGATTAGATTGATTTAACTTGTTTGGTAAATAGTTTTAACTGCATTAGATTAATCTATTCTAGTAAATAACCACCTAGTACATATAGTACATGTATACCTCGTCAGTTCTACGAACCTCGGGTTGACAATTAATGACAGGGATTTAACTTGAAATTAAATTACCCAACATTTTTGCGTCGTTGCCGGGGAGGTATACATAGGTGTTTATTTTTAAAGTTTAGACAACTCATGATAGTTGCATTCATTTTTAAATGCATGGTTAAAATCATATTAAAATCATTTTTCATATTTAATTTAAAAAAATAAATTAAAATTTGTACTAATCTGTGTGCACGACAGGAATTATCAACCAGTTGGGGTAATTCAAAGGCAATTAAGAATTTGAAGAGTGTTCTTCCAAGAACTTTCCTGAATCTTAGCAACAATGTGGATATTTGCCTCTCAGGAAGAGTATATTATAACTACATGTAGAAACTTGTCTATCTCTCCACCTCCATAAGAATATCTTCAAGTTTCTTTTGATTCCGCTCGTCAATCAATCAAGGAAAATTTTAAGGACGGAAAATTTTCTTGAAGTTTAAAATATTGGCGAATCTCACTAATCCCTAATATGCAAATTATAAATGTTTATTGATATATTTGTAAAATTAATCAAATTTATAATTATTTTATATATAGTCTCTATATAATGTTGGCGATTTTTGTAAAATAATTTTATATTCTAAAATTTGGGCGAATCGTCTTTTATAAAATTGGAAATTGGCGAATCTTTTTTGTGGAAAAATCATGGAAAATTAGCCCACTGGGCGAACATTAGCACCTAAAATTTTCCATGCAATCAATTGAAGAGACTCAAGAATCATGCAATACTAAGATTGAGGAATGCATAATAAAGGAGGATATTAAATTTGATCTAAACTAAGAAAGGAATCAGGAATGTCATGGCCTTATTGAAAGATGGTTCCAATCAAGGATTAAGTCACATCACTCTTCCATTCTTCCTTACTTCTTGATTATAGAGTAGGATAGAATCAATGAATAAAAACCAAGTTCGGTGATGTGTTTTTAAATTAGATTTCATTTTATTTGCAATTTTATTGATTGGTAGTGTAGTAAGAGCCACCCAAATCACTAATCATTTGCAGAAATAAGTATAAAGAGAAGGAATATTTGAGAAGAAGGAGAACAAATAGAGTTTTGAGAGCCACAATTTGAAGTTAGAGATCAAATCCTTTCATTTTGTCATTTAAATTTCACATTACAAATGAATAAAGAGTTTCAATATTTCAAGTATGCTCTCTTCTTGTGCTCTCTGTGACCTGGAAGATTAGAAAAGAAAATTGAACAAAGTTAGTTTTAAAATTTTGTAATAAAAATTGGATAAGAGATCTAAATCATATTCAAAAGTATAATAAAAGGAATTTAAAAATCTCAAACATAAAAAATCATGTCTCCAATGGATCCATCACTGTCAAAAACCCCTGTTTTGACTCTCTTTGCACCTCATTTGGCCAAAAATTGAGTAAAATATCATTGTTTCAAGTTTTTGCCCAATTCTGTTGTTAATAATCCTACAATTCGAACTAAACCCGGTCTGTTCACCCTGAATGCAGAAACTACATGCAAACCTGGCCTATATTCACAATGTGTGGTCAAATTTGTAGGACGGTATAATCCACATTTAGACCCAGATCCGAATTCTATGGTCACGTGGCACCATGCGACCACGTTAGGTGCCGAAAATCAAGGGATCGAGGGCTAACAGATTTCCTTTGTCGGTGTGGTCATATAGAAGGCCATATGACCCAGGGGTTGGCCCCATTCCTTTTCTGTGCCTGTCTTTATATGATAGGCACTTACGGTTGCATGGGACCGTGGGCTAGGTCTTAGCCCAGCCCCTTTCCCCAAATGCGCGGCCATTCAAACTTTAAATACACGTCAGGGAACTTTAATTAACAAGAAGTATGGTAGATGGATTGGTATAGAGACTTGGTGCTATGAAGGAGGTCTCGGTTTCGAATCCTATCAAGGTCAATCGACCTCTCACAAATTTTGGTCCCCCATGAGGACGCCACCAACGTGGCACTCCCTCATTGGGCCACCACACAAAACCTTAGCCAATAAAAAATAGCCACGTGTCAACCAATTAAATAGTGCCATGTGCCAACCACTCATTGGCTAATGAAGGTCTAGTCAACTTGCCAGTCATGACCCAGTCAGTGTACGAACTACTGGTTAGGAATTCCTGCAACTCAAAATTCATTTTTTTCCTAAAACGAACAGAACACAATTCTAGGAGCTTCCGAAGTCGGATTTTAGTGAAATGAATTGCATTGAATTCAGGGTGATGAGATATACGCTTTGGCACTGGTTTCAAGCTGATCCAAGCATTTTGAATTTTGAGCATTTTCTTGATCCACAAGATCATGGACAAGGGTGGAGTGCTAGAGAAAAAGGACAAACGCAGTTACAGGCTTCAACTTTCATAAAAACCTGCAAATATTAAAAATCAAACTGTGATAATTGATAAACCACCATCCGAGTCTAATTGCAAGTTGTAAAGCGGCAAGGCAATGCAACGATTTTTGTTTTTGGTAGCTGCAGAATCGACACAATTCAGTAGCTTATGCAACTTTGGTTTATGGTCTATTGGTGAAGCATTAAGTGTGTGGAGAAGAGGTCTCAAGCACAAAATTGGTTAGAAACACAATGAAGAAGGTACTCCTTTCCAAACAGGTAAAAGTGCATTTAATTTTTCTTGAATTTGTTTTATTAGTACTATTTTTTAGTTTTTTGTGTATATATCAGATGAAGAGAGACTAATCATCTCTCTCTCTCTCTCTCTCCTGATAGTCTTACATTTTATTGTAGAAATTGCTAAGTTTTTGTAGGTTCCAAGGCGATGAAAGAAGATCACTATATGCACGAGTACCTATTAAAGATCAAGTTTCTTTAAGAAGAGAATGATCATTCAATGTAAAATCAGATCCATTACACTGTTTCTACTAAAAAGATACCAACTTTACCATTGCTACTCATTCTAAGCCTACATTCAATCCATAACTGTCCATCTCCCCACTACCAAAAACTCATTTCCCTTTGCAATCTTCATATTTTCCTGCCTCATTTTCACTCAGCCTTAACCCAAAAATAAAGTCATTCAACTCCCTTACAAAGTTGAGTCACCCCATTTTCCTTTTCCTTTCTATCAAATAAACCTTTCTTCAATGCAAAATTTCCATCTATAGTCCTTCAAATTATTATTTCATACTCACATTAGATGATGGAGGATTCATTAAGGTCTCCCTTCTAACAAGTTTTGACCCATCGACTCTGACACATCATCGGGGATCAACACTAGAGAACTTTCAAGTAACTTGAGGCTTTCATGCCTTAATGGCAAGCTCTCTCACCAATAAACAATGGGAATACATCAATGTCCCCTGTTTTTTATATCTTCTAGGTGACTTGTCTTCGACACATCTATTCGTACCTAGTAATATGCACTTAAGCATCTTGACTCTCATTGGCATCAATGGTGAGTAGTCTCGTGTTGATTAATGGAATTTATTAATGGTCAGTCATCCAACAATTTATTTTCTATGTTCGACATCGACACATATATTCACAGAGATAAGAATTATGCCATTGAGTGGGAATGAATGAAGACTACATGATTTCAGCAGCTTGCAGCAGGACTCAATTCAAAATTCAACAACCATAGCAATTAAGATTCCAATCTCATCTTCAATTCATACAACCAAGAAAAATAAGAAGCAATATTAGATTCTTTTACTTCATATTCCATGATCCAGCAACAACAACTACACTCTTTGATATACATAGATTGTCCACTTTTCAGGTAGGTGAAGATATGCAATTTTCTAATCTTTAATCATGTAATTCCTTAAATGCTAAAATTGTGAATTTGGAAAATCCCTCTCTCATTTATATTCCCTTTCTGATTTTCCAAAAACTGAAAACACCTTTAGTTGGGGGAAGAGATATTCACATTTCATGTCAAATGTCACATTTCATTTAATCCTAACCAACATATTTTTCCCAATCAACTATTATTGCATTTTAATTCCAAAAGTTTATAAGTTTTGCAATGATCAATTGATGAGCACACTAAATGGCTGACAATCACTATGGGACTTAAAAAGGAATTCTCAATGTTTTCAAGTATTTTGAGGCAACAAAAATAACAAAAGTATTGTTACACAAGAACCAATTCTCATAAAATTTTGGTTGTCACACAAGAACCAACCATAAAAAATATATATGTAGCAATCAAATATCTTTCAAAGTACACTTTGCAAAAAGAATAAAATTGTTAAATGATATGATTATGCAAAGTTAAAGGAGAATCAATATAAAGCCAAAGCTCATAAAGAAGCAAAACATTTCAAGAAGGTCAACTTATGATTAAGTGAATCAATGCAATAGTTGCATGAGGACATGCAACATCTTCAGTTGGGGGGTATGTTGGGTCTCCAAAACGTCATCCACTTTTACCCACATTTCCATCATTTTACCCTCATTCTGTAACTCTATAGTTCCATAACCCTACATTAAATAACCATTTTCATGATTGTATGGGTTTATCATTATTATTTTCCAAGTCATTGATTTTAAGTATTTTAAGAGAATTTATGATTAAATATTAGGAAATTAACGTGTTTTCATATATATCTAAAAGTGTATTGAGTTTTGTGATATTGTAGGCCTACTTGGAGATTCTATAAGGGTTCTGTTTGGCCACCCAACCACAAATTCGAATTTCAAATTCCAACTCATGAAGATTTGTGGAATAATGGTAGAAGATCGTGAATCATTAACTATGCACATTTAAAGGAGAAGAATCATATATTAGAGAATTTTGAGAGGATTTGTATCTTACATTTTTAGGATATTGGTTGTAACTACAAGAGATAAATGTTGATTTAGGAGAGATATAAGGATCTATATTTATTGAATAGTTATCCTTAATTTCTATATAAATAGGAGTGCACACTTCCTACAAAGGGTTGTGAGTTATTAGTTGTTAACTAATTAGTAATTAGTAGCTAGTGGTTAAGTGTTAGTGTTAGTGTTAGTTGCCAGTTGGAGGTTCCAAGTTCCATCCAAAATGTGATTTGTAAAGTGAGGAGAGATAATTCTTGTAATATCTTGTAACTTCATTTTATGAAATACATATTGCCACTTTGATCTCCAAGATGTGATAGTTGTTCAATGTGCTTGTTAAGGAATGGAGGGCCCCCATCAACCACAATATGCACACCTATATACATAATTGGTAACATAGTATAGTTATGAATTCATGTATTTTCAGCAAGTGTCTTATCATTTTATGCAAGTGTTCTTTTCCTTTCTGCAATTGCGATTTCATTTCAGCAAGTGTGAGTTTGATTTCAATTCAGAAAGCGTGATTTGAATTATGAAAGTGTGGTGTGATTTGAATTCAGCAAGCATGATTTCATTTATGCAAGTGTGGTGTGATTTCATTTATGCAAGTGTGATTTCATTTTCAAGCAAGTGTGATTTCAATTCCTTTATGTTTGGTTTGGTTTAGATTAGATTGATTTAACTTGTTTGGTCATTAGTTTTAACTACATTAGATTAATATATTCTAATCAATAACCACCTAGTACATATAGTACAGGTATATCTCGTCATTTCCACGAACCTCAGGTTGAAAATTAATGACATGGATTTAACTCGCAATTAAATCACCCAACATTTTGGCGCCGTTGCCAGGGAGGTATACATAGGTATGTATTTTGAAATTTTAGACAACTCATGATAGTTGCATTCATTTTTAAATGCATGGTTAAAATCATGTTTCATATTTAATTTAAAATTAAAAAAATGTACTAATCTGTGTGCACGACAGGAATTATCAACCAGTTGGATTAATTCACATACAATTAAGAATTTGAAGAATGTTCTTCCAAGAACTTTCCCGAATCTTAGCAACAACTATGATATATGCCTCTTAGGAAGAGTATATTTAAACTACATGCAGAAACTTGTCTATCTCTCCACCTCCACAAGAAGATCTTCAAGTTCCTTTTGATTCCTCTTGGCAATCGATTGAAGAGACTCAAGAATCATGCAATACTTTTGATGGGGAGAAACCACTAGAATAAGATTGAGGAATGCATAATAAAGGAGGATATTCAATTTGATCTCAACCAAGAAAGGAATTAGGAATGGCATGGCCTTATTGAAAGATGGTTCCAATCAAGGATTAAGTCACATCACTCTTCCATTCTTCCTTACTTCTTGATTGTATTATCAAAACAACTGGTCTTTCATGCTTTGATGTATTTTAATGCATTTTTAAAAAATAAGCATGAATATCTTTTACCCCTCTTATGCACATGGTTACACTAGAAATATGCATACACTTGATCAATTTTTCTATTTCCAGTAGAGTAGAGTAGGATAGAATCAATGAATAAAAACCAAGTTTGGTGATGTGTTTTTTAAAAGTTTTTAAATTAGATTTCATTTTATTTGCAATTTTATTTATTGGTGGTGTAGTAAGAGCCACCCAGCGCTAATCATTTGCAGGAAGAAGTAGAAAGAGAAGGAATATTTGAGAAGAAGGAGAACAAATAGAGTTTTGAGAGCCAAAATTTGAAGTTAGAAATCAAATCCTTTCATCTTGTCTTTTAAATTTCACATTCCAAATGAATAAAGAGTTTCAATATTGTTGAGTATTCTCTCTTCTTACGCTCTTTGCGACTTGGAAGATCAGAAAATAAAATTGAACAAAGCTAGTTTTAAAATTTTGCAATAAAAATTGGATAAGAGATCTAAATTCATACTCAAAAATATAATAAAATGATTTTACAAAGCTCAAACATAAAAAATAATATCTCCAATGGATCCATCACTATCGAAAACCCCTATTTTAACTCTTTTTGCACCTCATTTGGCCAAATCTTGAGTAAAATATCATTGTTTCAAGTTTTTGCCCAATTTTGTTGTTAATAATCCTACAATCCGAACTAAACCTAGGCTGTGCGCCCCAAACATGGAAATTGCATGCAAACCTAGCCTATATTCCTGATTCACAGTCAAATTTGTAGGACAATTAAAATCCGCATTTAGCCTCAGATCTGAATTCTATGGTCACGTGGCACCATGCGACCACGTTAGGTGCCGAAAATCAAGGGCTCGAGGGCTAACGAATTTCCTTTGTCGGTGTGGTCATATGGAAGGTCACACGACTTGGGGGCTGGCCCCATTACTTTTTCGTGCCTGTGGATATATTATAGGCACTTACGGTTGCATGGGATCGTGGGCTAGGGATTAGCCCGACCCCTTTCCCCAAATGCACGGCCATTTAAACTTTAAATACACGTCGGGGAACTTTAATTAACAAGAAGTACGGTAGGCGGACTGGTATAGAGCCTTGGTGCTACGAAGGAGGTCTCGGTTTTGGGTCCTATCGAGCTCACTCGACCTCTCACAAATTTTGGTCCCCCATGAGGAGGCCATGTGGAAACCATTGGTTGGTCCACGTGGCACTCCCTCGTTGGGCCACCAAGCAAAACCATAGCCAATAAAAAATAGCCACCTGTCAATCAATTAAACCATGCAAGTGTCAATCACTCATTGGCCAATGAAGGTCCAGTCAAATTGCCAAGTCATGACCCAGTCAATGTACGGACTGCTGACTGGGCATTCCTGCAACTCAAAATTCATTTTTGTTTTGTTTCCTAAAATGAACAGAACACGATTCCCAGAGCTTTTGAAGTCGGATTGCAGTGAAACAAATTGCATTAGATTCAGGGTGACGAGATCTATGCTTTGGTGTTGATTTCAAGCTAATCGGAGCATTTTAAAATTTGAGCATTTTCTTGATCCACGAGATCATGGACAAGGGTGGAGCGCTAGAGAAAAAGGAAAAACACAGTTACAGGCTTCAACATTCATAAAAACCCTCAAATATTAAAAATCCAACTATGATAATTGAAAAACCACCATCTAATTCTAATTGAAAGTTGTAAAGCAGCAAGGTAATGCAGCGAACGGTGTAATGGGGTCTTTCTCTTTATTGAATTTATTGATGGCAAAAGCTGAAGATATCATGTTGGCACATCGAATTTCCTTGGAGTTATCTTGACTTTCATTATGATCTTGTTGGTTTCTACTTTCCTCCAAGATTCTTCAAGCAAAGGAACATGCACTCTCTTCATGGAAAATCTCACAAGGTCTGTAGAAAGGAACATGCTCATCAAGCATATTAGCAGACTCAAGTGGTGTAGGAGGCCTTTGATCATTTGGTGGATTTCTTCTCGGCCATGGATTGTTGTTGTTACCCCTATTGTTACTATTATTTCTAGGTGGAATACTCTGCATTCGAGACCTTTCCATTGGTATTAATTGATTTTTCATCTCGCCCATATATCTGGCATGTTCAACCTTCATTTCTTTCATTAATCGATTCAATTCTTTAACTATCTCATATTCTTATTCTTTAACTTCTTTCCCCTTAGACTTGATTTGGACTCTTTCAAAACTAGGGATTTCTGACTTTCTTAGGCTTTCTTGTCCTAATTCCTCAGTTGTGCTTTGGGCAATACCTATAGTGTTGGGATGAGCACGCCTTATCTCATATTGCATCTCTACAGGTTAAGCCTCAAGATATTGTTCCAGAATTGTCTTGTCAGGAGGCTTTCAATCTTGAGTCATATCCCTTAATAGTTTATTAAATATTTGGTTATATTTTTCAACTGTTTTGTTTTCTCTTTTCTTAATATTGTTGAATTCCTTAACCAAATACTTTCCTTCCCTCTTATCTCCATATTTATCTCTAAATACATCAAGAAAGTACCTCAAAGAATTAAATGCATTGCCAGCTTTGCCTTGAAACGAATCAAGAGCATCATCTTCTAGAGAAAGCACAAATAATTTCATTCAAACATCCTCATGATTATAAGCAGTAGCGTGAGAGAATATTTGGATAAAGCTATTGAACTTCTTTATGTGACTTTCAACATTAATAACATTGTTCCCTTTGAAGAGAGGCAACTTACTCATAGTGGATTCATTCGGAAAATCATGTGGATATCCCTGAATGTTGGTGAAGTTGCAAGGCTTGTAGAAGTCACCCATGATATCCTGATTTATAGGATGGTTGATGAAAAGTAAATGGAGATCAAGGAGATATTCCTATCCGAGAAAATTGAAATGATCTCTAGAATGTAATTTGTTTAACTGGGCTCTTAAAACATTTTCAAGATCAGGAATAGAGTTAACCAAGCTATTGGGATTTCTTCTAGAGTACGTTCTTGTGCATGGATGAATAAGTGGAGTCGCCACCCAAACATGAAACCAACCTAAATGTCCAAGTGCTAATTGTGTGAATAAACAAGATGAGAAGATTAGTGAGAGAACAAAAGATAAGGTGATGAGAAGATGAAGAATGATGCAAGAAGGGAGCCAAAAAGTGTGGAGTTGGCAGGATTAGAGGAAATATGGAAGATGATTAGAATATTATGAGAAATTATCGTAAACCCCAGCAATAAGAAACTTGTCCCCGAAAATGTCGCCAAAAAATGTTGTCGCTCAGATTGTACAGGCACCGTGACAACTTCTCAGGGAAGGGGTTGTCACTTTGATTCCCACCCACTCCATTCTAGATGTATCCCAAAAACAAGCTATGAGGGTTAGTCCCTATGGAAATGAGGTGGAGGAAAACAAGTTGGGAACCAACTTGTTCGAGAGACACAGTTGAGTGGCCTAGCTACTTGGTAGAAATTAGCAAGATTAAGGATTAGGTTAGATTTAATATTGAGACCAGTGCTCGATGGAGTCAAAACTTCTTGATTATTAGAAATTATAGCCAAGTAACTGGATGGCCAATTTTCACTTATATGATGAACTAACCTATATGAATATGCAATTCCTACACATGCGGTGTGATGCAAGGATCTTGGTTAATTTTAGATTAAATGCCTAATCTAAGTTGAACCTGTTATGAACCAGCTCACAAAAAGATAGAAAAGATAGATCAATGACTTCAAAATTAGCCTCTTTGAGGGGGAAACCTCCTTTACATTACACAAATGAACAATCCTTGGATGATACAAATGACTAAACCTCCTTTCTATATATAGGAGTCTAAGGGGTCACAATATAATCAAAGCCGACATAACAATAATAATATAAGGGAACAACAATAACAATAGAGGGACCTAACATGGCCCTCTTTTTCAAAAAAGTGTTGTCCTCAACGCTTGATTAGTTCTGGATGCTTCTATATAAAATTCTCATCCTCCCATGTGGAATTTTCAGCGGGTAAGTTCTTCCACTTGATGAGATACTCTGAAATTGATCGATTTCATAGCTGTCGAGTTCTTGTTTCTGTGACTGCTTCAGGTTCCAATATGATTTTTCCTTCGTCGTCAAGTTCTAGAAATATTGTTTAAGCTAAGATCTTGTCACCTATAACCTTCTTTAAACATGAAACATGAAAACTGGGTGCACTCGAGAAGCTGCAGGAAGCTCCAATATGTATGCCATAGTACCAATATTTTGCAACACCTTGTATGGACCATAATACTTTGGTGTAATTTATTATCCCTCTTAGCTTGTTTGAGGGACATTTTTTTATATGGTTGTAGCCATAGGAATACCCAATCACCTACATCAAAACTTCTTTCGCTGTGATGTTGATATCCCTGTTGTTTCATTCTATTCTGCGCCGAAGTGAGGTTATCCTTTAAGATTTGGAGAACTTGTTGTTGATGCTCAATGTGATCTTCCATTGCTTGAACCTTAGAATTTTCTCTTAAATATGATGTGATGGATGGTGGATGATATCCATAAAGTGCCATAAATGGATTCATTTTTGTTGTAGTATGGAAGGAAGTGTTATGCCACCATTCAGCCAAAGGCAACCATTTGACCCATTGTGTCTGTTTATCAAAGACAAAGAAATAAATATATCCTTCCAAGCATTTGTTTACTATCTCAATTTTCCCATCAGATTGAGGATGATAATATGAGCTATGAGCTAATTGAGTACCGAGACAAGAAAATAATTTTGTCCAAAAATTTCCAGTGAAAATGGAATCTCTGTTCCTTAAAATAATCTTTGGGTTTCCATGTAGCTTTTGAATTGTTTCCATAAATGCAGTAGAAACTATACTGGCTTTGAATGGATGAGATAATAGACAAAAGTGTGCATACTTGGTAAGTCTATCAACTACCACCATGATGACACTCTTTCCTTCGGACTTGGGTAAACTTGTGATAAAATCCATTGAAACCTCCTCCCAATGCTAGCTTGGAATGGATAAAGGTTCTAACAGACCTGGGGTCTTAATTGTTTCAACTTTATTTTGTTGGAAAACCAAACATTCTGCCACAAACTTTTGAATATCTAATTTAATTCCATCCCAAAAAAATTCATTCTTAACCCTGTGGTAAGTTTTTAAAAATCCTGAGTGCCCTCCTAAGGAAGAAGTGTGAAATTCCACAAGAATCTTTTGTTTGAGTTGGGAATTCTTACATAGGTATAAGCGATCATTGTACCATAACGAATTAATTTTCCAGCTAAATGTATCAGATGTATTGGGATTCTGTTATAACTATAGAATAGTGCCCACACTTCTTCGTCATTCTTCCATTCATCCCTTGCTTCGTTTATCTAATTTGGTTGGATAATAGAAATGGCGCAAAGCAATGCTTCTACATCCTCATCCTTTCTTGAGAGTGCATTTGCCACAACATTTTTCTTCCCTTTACCAACATCTTTGTGACCCAATTTTGCTGCTTTTCTGAAGATAATTTTTGTTCTAAAAAGTATTTAAGACTATCATGATCCATTTTTACCTTGAAGTGTCTTCCAATTAGGTAGGGTCATGATTTCTTAAGTGCATGTAGTATTTCCAACATTTCCTTCTCATAAATAGATTTGTGTAAATAATTTCCTTTGATTGGACAACTTTCAAAATCAATGGGTCTTTCTTCTTGCATTAAAACAACACCATTTCCATTTCCTAAGGCATCACATTCCACAATAAAGGTTTTTGTGAAGTCCGGTGCTTGGCACATTGCTTGTTTAAGATGTTCAAAGTCCTTTGTTGCTTATGGAGTCCATGAAAATGCATCTTTCTTCAATAATGCTATTAAAGGTGCTGCTATTATCCCATAATTCTTAACAAACTTGTGATAATACCCTGTCAACATGAGAAATCCTCGCAGATGCTTTATGGATGTGGGAATTTTCCATTCCTTCATGACTTTAATTTTGCTAGGGTCTACCTTAACACCTTCATGAGATACAATATGACCTAGATATTCCATCTCTTGTACTCTAAAGAAACATTTGGAGCTTTTTGCATATAATCGTTTCTCCTCCAATAGTTTGAGCACCTTGTCAACATGTTGAACATGATCCTTCCAAGGCTTGCTGTAGATTAGTATATCATCAAAAAATACTAACACAAATTTTCTAACGAAGGGTTTGAAAATAGAATTCATCAAACCTTGAAATGTATAAGGTGCATTGGTAAGGCCAATTGGCATGACCAAAAATTCATAGTGACCCTCATGAGTTCTAAATGTTGTTTTCGGAATGTCTTCAGTCTTCATTCTGATTTGATGATATCTTAAATGAATATCCAACTTGGTGAAGTAAATTGATCCATGCAATTCATCCAATAATTCATCAATGCCAGGAATGAGAAAATTATCTTTAATAGTGAGCTTGTTGAGCTCCCTATAATCTGGACACATGTGCCATGATCCATCTTCTCATGCACCAACACTACTGGAGCAAAGAAAGAACTTTGACTAGGTTGAATTATACCAACCTCTAGCATTTCTGCAACCATATGTTCAATTTCGCTCTTTTTGGAATAGGGATATCTGTAAGGCCCGATGTTTGGAGGAACACTTCATGGAATCAAATGAATAGCATGATCATGTTCACGAATAGGTGGTAGTGTTATAGACATTTTTGGGCCCTACAACCCCAAGCATGAAATGTCCATAAACTAAGGGCTCCTAAGTCCCTAAAAGTGTTGTTCTAACCCCTAAAAGAACAAGGTCAATAGATTACAGCTTCTCCCAGAAGTTCTCCACGAAAAACTGCTCCGAATTGGTCAAAACAGGATCATTTCAACTGCTCCACCGGCTAAATGCAACGCACCCACACAGTGTATTTAGGGAAAAGTGTCTATATAGAATTGCTCTATCCCACTAAGGTGTGATTGCTGCCTTAGAAACAAACAGAGAAAAGCTACTTTCGTTTTTCCTTTATGAATTATAGATAGAGAGGAACAGAAAGACCAACCTCTGTCTTGCGCTAATCTCCTGATTTGATTCCTCTCTTCTTTGATAGTCTTCAGCTACCTGCTCCCTTGCACGCCCAACTTCACAAAGTACCTGTAACATCACAGAAGCATAGCACTATACAAAGACATGGATCTATAATCATAAACAATCTAGGATCAGATGTAAATTGACCATACAAATGTAGCAAGCATCAATGACACAAAAGCATGGAGGCAAACTCGAATAGCTTTTATTGATAAACAAGAAAAGAGCCAAGAGGAGTTACAACTAGTTGTTCTGACCCAGCATCAACCTCCCAGCAAAGAAGCCCCTCTTCACCTCAAACAAAGCTTAGATCACCAAACAATCTGATGTTTGTCTCAAGAAACCAACATCAATTCCTTACAATATGCAAAATTCCAGCCTCTGGATCTCTGGGATGAGAGATCCATATATAGATGTTTGTAATGGAGATGAGTCAGCTCATGATTTGATTAGTGTCTTCCCTCTGATAGTTTTTTCTTCCACTTGGAGATTGATGGTCTCTTACTCATCCTTGGTCGAATTCAGTGAGGCAAGTGTCATAGGAGAAGATTCTGGAAGCTTCCATTGCCTCTCCACCTCGCGGAATGACACTGCCATTTGTCATTTCTCACCCATCGCACCCCACAGAAGGGATTTTTAAAATGCAACGCACCCACACAGTGTATTTAGGTGAGATGCAATGCACTTAGCCAGTGGAGCAGCTGAAATGATCCTGTTTTGACCAATTCTGTGCAGTTTTTCATGGAGAACTTTTGGGAGAAGTTGTAATCTGTTGACCTTGTTCTTTTAGGGGTTAGAACAACACTTTTAGGGACTTAGGAGCCCTTGGTTTATGGACATTTCATGCTTGGGGTCGTAGGGCCCAAAAATGTCTATAACAGTTGCCCCCTAAAGCATGAGGTCGTTAATCTTTTGATGTCGAGTGAAATGCTTTATTATGAGGATCCGAAGTTCTTTCAGTGCTGGGAGGAGACCTGTAATAAGATATAATACAATACATTATCTTCATAATATTTTCATGATCTAGCTGAGGCAGGAATTCCCATGCTCAGCTTTATAAATTCATTTTCATGTACATAGGACAGACAATCGTCTGAGTGTAGACTGATGATTCTGATAGAGCCATCATCCTTTTGATTAGATGATTATCTGTGCAGCAATGATGTACATTTGATGTCTTTATTTCCCTGAATATATATCGTAGCCCGGATGGATGAAACTAGATCCGGGGTCTTCAATCTCGTTCGATCTTCACTCGAAGTACAAGTCGATCCATCTGAGAAATGTTCTGAAGTCGAACATGGAAAGACATTGCTTGATTACCAGTTAATGATGTAAACTGTTAACAAGCGCGAGAGGAATCACCGATAATGATAATGACCCTCAAGGTACTGCAGTACAATTTATGTGGTGTGAATAAAGGACTTAGCGTTGAACACCACGCAAAATCTTTCGGTCGAAGGCCATTGATGTAAACCTGTCGCCGGAAGTGAGAAACTTGCCATTGAGGCATGCAAGCTTCAAAGTACTGAATGGGGTGTTCCTAGATCAACTTCTTGGATAATGAGCTGATGTCGACAAGAAATGATCCTTCACAGGATGGCCTTAATGAATCCCACAGCAATGACACGGAAATCATCTCAAAGTGGAGGAATCACCCAACCATCAGTGAGAACAACAGTTACCAGGCTTTACGATAAGTGCCAGTATGGACTTGTGCTCCCACGTACCGTCGAGTATATTTTGGGAGACCCCAATAGGCTTAATCCTTTATCCATAGGAAGCCGTGTCTGCCGCCCTATCGATCGCAATGTACTGAACACAATATTCGGGAAGATTGACTGTCGTACCGTAAAAAGTATTCTGCAGTTTTGCGATTGGTTTGGTAATCCCTCTACCTAGATTTCCAGAGCAGTCCCTTTCGTTCCTTTTCAGACTCCTTAACAGAAAAGGTCCATCTGAGCACTTGTCACTTCAAGCTCATTAAAAATCGAAGGCGACTAGAGTCATCTTTTGTTTTTTCTCGACTCTTAAAAATTGAAAAAACAAGTTGTGTAAAAGCGTCTAAAATTTATTTTAAATGGAATATTCATTACCCTTTCCTATGTTGATCTTGGGTTGAGGAAAATGGAATCCACCAACCATGGAATTCCCCTTGGAGGAAATCCTAGTCCCTTCTCCTCTTGGGGAGATGTTGGTGCACCCCATATGGCCACATTTTCGCTTCCAGGACTGACAATTGGTTTGCCTGTATGGCTCTTCTCAACCTCTGTCGTTCAGAACACCACAATTCCTGAACAATCGAATCAGAGACTAGACGAGTCCTGAGTTACCCACCAACCTTCTACTTCCTCTAATTCTTCCTCTCTTCCTTCCTCTTTGCTTGATGGGGCTGGTAAAGCCAAAAGTCAAGTACCTGAGAAGAAGAAGGAAAAGAAGAAGAAAGAGAAGAAGAAGAAGGAGCCAAAAGCGAATGGGGGCAAACGAGCGTCGTCTAGCAAAAATCCACACACTGCACCGACCAGGCCTAAATCGCCATGTGTCATTTGCAAAGGAGACCACTATCATAGAGATTGTCCTTGCATCCCTCGGATCTTAAGGGACTGGTCTCCTCATTTGCACAACCCGGTGTCGTCAACCTCTGATGGTCATGTTGAAAACACACCGTCAACTAGTGAAAGTGAAGCCCCAAGACAAAAAGGAAAATGTAGATTTCCTTGTAAACTGTGCGAAGGCGATCATGCCGTCCACCATTGTCCCTTCTTAGACGAAGCTAAAAGAGTTCTGGATGATCGTCCGGTTTCACCGTTACGACTTCCTCCTAGATATAAAAAACTCTTGCCGAGTCCGTCACTAGTTGAAAATCCGGCTGGCCCACTCAAGTGGTCGGTCGAAGCATCTATCATTGAAGATAAACCATCTGAACCCATACCAGACAAAAGTCAAAAGGTCGAGGCGGCAGTTGACCCGGTCTTGCCTTCAGAGGTTCCATCTTCAGATGATACAGTCACTGAAGAGAACAAGGATGACACCGTCCAAATTCCTTTCATAAGCATAGACTCCAACGAACATGGGGAAAATTTACCCGTTCCTTTACCGCAGGAAGGAAGTTCGTCAGAGTCGTACCCGGTCGTCTATTCAGTCCCACCTCCAAGCAACCTAGCTGTCTCCTTCGACTGGAATCAACTAGGCAGACCCCGTTTACCAGCTAGTATACCATTCCGAATCATTGTTCAAATACATAGAATGGTTATGGCTGGTACCATCATAGATGAGGGGGCTTCTGTGAGTATCCTTTCCTCAACTGCTTGGAAAGCGCTTGGTTCGCCATCGCTTTTGCCTAAGATGAGAAATCTAACAAGTTTTGATAAAGGAACCAGTCGACCGTTAGGGATCCTTCCCGATGTGCCCATAACATTGAGAGGGAAAACCATTCACATGAACGTGATGGTAGTCCAAGGACCCCTGGATTACAATCTACTCCTTGGACGAGACTATATTTATTACATGGGAGAAATTGTCTCCTCACTCTTTACAGTAATGTATTTTCCGCATGAAGGAAGAGTGGTCAAGCTCGTAGACCAGCTTTCATTTCCCAGATCATACAGAGCAAATAGTCATATACCATCCCTGAATGGTCTTTTCACGCAAGAAATGTCTCAATCTCCAGTCCGTCCACTCGATGAGCGCGAGTGATTCGGGGGACATGATTGAAACCCAGGGGGCATGCACCCTGGTTTGCTTCGGCAGGAAAACTTTGGGTATAGGGTAGGTTTCCGCGAGAGAATATGACTAGTCTATAACCCCGTCCGTGATTGGAAGAGGGGGTTATTCTAGAACAAGATTCTCTTGTCAAAGTTATGTGAGTGGAGTAACCTCCTTCACTCACCTTTGTCTATTTCGGTAGACATCGCCGAAGAAGTGTTTTGTTTGCGCTGTGAATAGAACGATCTTTGGGTAACCTGTAAGAGGTAGGCCTCTCTCGGTAAAACAAATGTTTTAACGGACTAAAGAAGGGGTAACCTTGAAACTCTGTTTTATGCCTGGGGGCATGCAAACCTTTTGGCTTGCAAGTGAAGAGCGACTATTTATTTTTTTAAATTTGTAGGTCCTCTAACCCTTTAAACTCGTAGGATTGGTTGTTTCCTAACTTGCATAAAGAAAGGATGTGGGGCAAAACTCTAAAAGTTGCCATTTTTATATGAGACATTCTTATCACACGACTGGATTAATCGAGCAGTTTTAGCACATAGTTCAAGCTCGTTAAAAAATAAACATAAGCCATGAGCAAATGTTTCCCCCCGCATTTAAGCTCGTTAAAAAATGAACTATTCCCCCGATAAATAACCATCGTGAATGTAGTACTTCAGCCATTAAAGCCTTGGTCGTGTTTGCACTGTCACCTCCACTTTTACATTGGCCGATCATTCACCCCCATTTGATTGTTTACCCATTTTGAGGAACAGCTGCGAAGAGTGATTTCACTAGCCATCCTTGTGACATTGCCGTGATTGGAAAATTCCAAACCTTACCTGGAATCAGCTGCTACCCATTTTATCAATCGTTCCTCAAAAGACGAGTCTCCTTTAAGCTCTTTTCAACTGACCTGTAAAATATGAAAAGATTGCCGAGCCATTGGGCTCTCCAGCTCGTTAAAGGGACAGGAAGTGCTATCCCTCCTCTAGATTTTAATATTTTTGGACCTGAGGAATTATTACACAAAAATATCGAGCGCTTGTTTTGTTCGGCTCGTTAAAAGTATCAAAAATTCATCCCTTCTGTATTGTTTTATACTTTTTCGGACTTAAGGGATTAGATGACGAAAAAGGAATTTTGGAGTTACCTTTACGTTCCTTTTCAGACTCTCTAAAATTGAAAAGGACCAAGTTATCTTTGTCGTTAAACTCGTTAAAAGTGTAATAGCGACAAACTTGTCTATAGACGAGAACGAGTTTCACTACCGCTAGGCTCGTTAAAACATAGCGATGGGTTTGCTCGAAGGGCAAATTATAGAACAAGCATATGTTATCCTCCTCAAGCTTGACAAAAATAAAGAGGTACTGGTCAGCAATGACTGTGGAAAATTGGGAAGAAAACTTGAAGAAACTTTGTTGGTAGCAAGTCGCTCTTGAACATGACACTTCCACTGCGTGTCCGAGTCGGGTTGGGTTGTTTCATTCACCGGTCACATCACCATGGTCCCATCATACCATCCACATTTGGGGTTAATGCTACCAATCCATCACATCAGTGTCACCGATATGTTCAAGATAAGTCATTCAGAGAATTCACCTGTGTCTCACCCACTACCATACATTTATACTACATTCTTTCATGACCACCACCCTGAACCTTATATCACCAGATCATTTTCACCTCCATTAAAATCATTTGCTCCGTTCCGTGTCATTGATGTGGGATTCATTAAGGCCTTCCTGTGATGGATCATTTCTTATCGACATCAGCTCATTATCAAAGAAGTTGATCTAGGAACACCCCATTCAGTACTTTGAAGCTTGCATGCCTCAATGGCAAGTTTCTCACTTCCGGCAACAGGTTTACATCAATGGCCTTCGACCAAAAGATTTTGCGTGGTGTTCGACGCCAAGTCCTTTATTCACACCACGTAAATTGTACTGCAGTACCTTGAGGGTCATTATCATTATCGGTGATTCCTCTCGCGCTTGTTAACAGTTTACATCATTGACTGGTAATCAAGCGATGTCTTTCCATCTTCGACTTCAGAACATTTCTCACATGGATCGATTTGTACTTCGAGTGAAGATCGAATGAGATTGAAGACCCCGGATCTAGTTTCATCCATCCGGGCTGCGATATATATTCAGGGAAATAAAGACATCAAATGTACATCATTGTTGCATAGATAATCATCCAATCAAAAGGATGATGGCTCTATCAGAATCATCAGTCTACACTCAGCCGATTGTCCATCCTATGTACATGAAAATGAATTTATAAAGCTGAGCATGGGAATGCCCGCCTCAGTTAGATCATGAAAATATTATGAAGATAATGTATTGTATTGTATCCTATTACAGGTCTCCTCCCAGCACTGAAAGAACTTCGGATCCTCATAATAAAGCATTTCACCCGACATCAAAAGATTAACGACCTCATGCTTTAGGGGGCAATTTTTATAGACATTTTTGGGCCCTACAACCCCAAGCATGAAATGTCCATAAACCAAGGGCTCCTAAGTCTCTAAAAGTGTTGTTCAAACCCCTAAAAGAACAAGGTCAACATATTACAGCTTCTCCCAGAAGTTCTCCACGAAAAACTGCTCAGAATTGGTCAAAACAGGATCATTTCAGCTGCTCCACCGGCTAAGTGCATTGCATCTCACCTAAATACACTGTGTGGATGCGTTGCATTTCAAAAATCCCTTCTGTGGGGTGCGATGGGTGAGAAATGACAAATGGCAGTGTCATTCCGCGAGGTGGAGAGGCAATGGAAGCTTCCAGAATCTTCTCCTGTGACACTTGCCTCACTGAATTCGACCAAGGATGAGTAAGAGACCATCAATCTCCAAGTGGAAGCAAGAAATATCAGAGGGAAGACACTAATCAAATCATGAGCTGACTCATCTCCATTACAAACATCTATATATGGATCCCTCATCCCAGAGATCCAAAGGCTGGAATTTTGCATATTGTAAGGAATTGTTGTTGGTTTCTTGAGACAAACATCAGATTGTTGGGTGATCTAAGCTTTGTTTGAGGTGAAGAGGGGCTTCTTTGCTGGGAGGTTGATGCTGGGTCAGAACAACTGGTTGTAACTCCTCTTGGCTCTTTTCTTGTTTATCAATAAAAGCTATTCGAGTTTTCCTCCATGCTTTTGTGTCATTGATGCTTGCTACATTTGTATGGTCAATTTACATCTGATCCTAGATTGTTTATGATTATAGATACATGTCTTTGTATAGTGCTATGCTTCTGTGATCTTACAGGTACTTTGTGAAGCTGGGCGTGCCAGGGAGCAAGTAGCTGAAGACTATCAAAGAAGAGAGGAATCAAATCAGGAGATTAGCGCAAGACAGAGGTTGGTCTTTCTATTCCTCTCTATCTATAATTCATAAAGGAAAAACGAAAGTAGCTTTTCTCTATTTGTTTCTAAGGCAGCTGTCACACCTTAGTGGGATAGAGTAGTTCTATATAGACACTTTTCCCTGTAACAGGTAGGCCTTTGGGAGTCTCAAATACCATGGAATGATTTTCCAAGACTTTTTGGAGATCTAGAGAAATAGATGATTTCGATGTGGTAACCTCTAGCAAACATAATTGTTCAATTATGCCTCGTTGTTCTTTATTTAGAAGCTTTCTCATTTCGTTAGAGCTGATTATCTTTCCTGGTTTCCCTGCGATACCCTTTAATTCAACTTCCTTTCCTTCCAAACAAAATTTCATGAAAATTAAAAGCTATTGTACCCAAGGATTGTAGCCATTAGACTCCTAGTACAACATCAGCACCACCTATTGGAATGGAATGCAATGGGCTATTCAATACATATTCTCCCATGGATAGCTTGATATTATGGCACTTTCCAGAGAAATTTATGGTTCGTCCACTTGCAACCATCACTTGACACTTTGGTGTTGTATATAAGAAGAAATTCAATTCCTTGGCTATCTTACAATGAATAAAATTATGTGTACTGCCTGAATCAAACAACACTATTACATTTTTCTTGTTGATATGTCCTTATATCTTAATAGTTTGAGGAGTGGTAATTCCAGCCAATGCATTACAATATATGGTGAGATTCATTTCTTCTTTCTATAGGGTTTGTTCTTGGTGTATATCCTCTTCTTTTAACATTTCTTGTTCCTTTTTTTCCTCCTCTTCACAATCTATGTAAAATAATTTCTTCTCAGCACACTTATGACCTTTAGTGTATTTGTTATCACAATTGTAACAAAGCCCTTTTGCTATTTTTTCTTCCAATTGTTGTAGTGTCAACGTTGTAGTTTGTGGAAGGCTAGTGGTAACAAAATTTCCATTTTTATAGTTTTGAGTGGTAGGTTTCCTGGTTGCCATAATTTTGCTTTCCATTTTTCTTGCTAACCTGAATGCCTTCTCCAATGAATCAGGTTCCCAAAGGCGAACCTCATGTTGGATGTTATCCTTTAAAATCCCTATGAACACATCAATCATATTCTCCTCTGTAATATCTTTTACACTTATATTCAAGTTTTGTAAGTCCTTAATTTGCTCCATCATTGAACCCTTTTGTTTGAGATTTATCAAATGGCTAAAAAATTTGTTGCTTTTTTTATCCTCATAATGTGCTATCATTTCTTCTGCAAAAATTGCCCAAGTGACAATTTGTTTATGATAGCAAAGTCATTGATACCATACAAACTGATTTGGTTCCAAATATAAAGTTGCAATGCATACCTTTTGTGTGTTTTGCACATTATGGAGATTGAAATATTGCTCCATCTGTAGTATCCATGTTACAGGATCCTTGCCATCAAATTTCCTCATATCGATCTTTGGAACATGGTGGGTCTTCAATCCAACGTTAGAGTCTATGAAATTATGATTAACATTTCTTTTGTTCTCATCATGAGTTTCCTTTACTACCCTTTCACCATTAGTAAACATTTCTTGTAGCAACTTTGTCAAATTTGTCTTCAAATCTTCCATTTTTCCTTCCATCTTAGCTTCCACATCATTCATCTAAGCTTCCATGCCTTTCTTTAAACCATCCATCTTAGCTTCCACGTCATTCATCTTAACTTCCATGCCTTTATTTAAACCATCCATCCTATCTTCCACATCATCCATCTTAGCTTCCACACCTTTCTTTAAGCCATCCATCTTAGCTTCTACTATTTTTTGTGAGAGTGAATTTTGTTGCACTTGGTCTCGTAATTTTGATATATCATGTTGCATTTCTTCCTCTTCTTCATGAGTCATGCTAGAGCTTTCAGGTTTCTTACTAGGTGTTTCCATTTTCTTTCTTCGGGCATCAATTAATGATAATTATGCTTCAATATGCCCTTTGAATTCCTTCAAACTAATTTTTCAAACCAAACTTATGCAAAAAAAAAAAAAATACAAGCCTTTTTTCACTTTGTAGGAGCTCGATATTGAATCTGATGTATCTTTAACATTTTGAATCTCCAAGATATGAAATTGTGAAATGTGGTATCCCTCTGAGTCCTCTTTCCAACGCCACCAGTCTGATTGAAATTGGATTCTCCAAGAAAGAGTTATGCTCAATCTCCCAATATGACCTGATTATACACTTTTTCAGTAGAGCGAACTTGTGCGAAGTACCACATGTCATTGTTTCAAACTTTGGACCTGAAAACGATGCAAAAAAAATTACAGTCCATTCTCTTTTTGTATCTTCCTATGTAATTTGAATCTGATACTCAAAGAGAGTTTTATGATGATTTTTCCAAGGTCACCTGTTTGGGATGTAATTTGGGAGCCTGTAAAAACTCTAACTTCCTTAGATCATATCTCCGAAAATATACCGAGACAACCTCTAAAATTCAGACCCAAGGATCATCAATATTTCGGCTCAAATGGGTCTTTTATTAGTTTATGAAACGTTGTAGAAACAAAGTTATAGCAAAAATGCCACGATAACCTGTTTGGAGCAGCGAAACCCTAGAATTCAAACCTATGATACCAAATGTTATGAACTAGCTCAGAGAAAGATAGAAAAGATAGATGAATGACTTCAAAATCAGCCTCTTAGAGGGGGAAACCTCATTTACATTATACAAATGAACAATTCTTGGATGATACAAATGACTAAACCTTCTTTCTATATATAAGAGTCTAAGGGGTCACAATATAATCAAAGTCTACATAACAATAATAATATAAGGGCACAATAATAACAATAGCGGGCTTCTAAGGGGCACACTAGAAAAGATAGAAAAGATAGATCAATGCCTTAGAATTCAGCCTCTTCGAGGGGGCAACCTCCTTTACATTACATAAATGAACAATTCTTGGATGATACAAATGACAAAACCTCCTTTCTATATATAGGAGTCTAAGGAGTCACAATATAATCCAGCCGACCTAACAATAATAATATAAAGCCACAAAAATAACAATAGAGGGATTCTACGGGGCACAGAAATAACAATATGGGGGTAATAGGGGCACAACAATATAAATAAGGGGTATAACTACAACAGTAATGGGGTAATCACTAGTATTATAGGGACCCAACATGCCCCTCTCCTTCAAAAAAGTGTTGTCCTCAACGCTTGAGTAGTTCTGGATACTTCTGCATAAAATTCTCATCCTCCCATGTGGAATCTTCAGCGGATAAGTTCTTCCACTTGATAAGATACTCTGAAATTGATCGATTTCGTAGCTGTCGAGTTCTTGTTTCTGTGACTGCTTCCGGTTCCAATATAATTTTTCCTTCCTCGTCAAGTTCTGGCAATATTGTTTGAATTGGGAGCTTGTCACCTATAACCTTCTTTAAACATGAAACATGGAAAACTGGGTGCAATCGAGAAGCTGCAGGAAGCTCCAATTTGTATGCCATAGTACCAATCTTTTGCAACACCTTGTACGGACCATAATACTTTGGTGATAATTTATTATCCTTCTTAGCTTGCTTTAGGGACATTTGCTTATATGGTTGTAGCCGTAGGAATACCCAATCACCTACATCAAAACTTCTTTCACTGCGATGTTGATCTGCCTGTTGTTTCATTCTATTTTGTGCCAACACGAGGTTATCCTTTAAGAGTTGGAGGACTTGTTGATGTTCGATGTGATGTTCCACTGCCTGAACCTTAGAATTTTCTCTTAAATATGATGTGATGGATGGTGGTTGATACCCATAAAGTGCCATAAATGGGGTCATTTTTGTTGCTGTATGGAAGGAAGTGTTATACCACCATTCAGCCAGAGGCAACCATTTGACCCATTGTGTCTGTTTATCAGATACAAAGCAACGAAGATATCCTTCCAAACATTTGTTTACTATCTCAGTTTGCCCATCAGATTGAGGATGATAAGATGAGCTATGAGCTAACTGAGTACCAAGACAAGAAAATAATTCTGTCCAAAAATTTCCAGTGAAAATGGGATCTCTGTCACTTACAATAATCTTTGGGTTTCCATGTAGCTTTTGAACTGTTTCCATAAATGCAGTAGAAACTGTACTGGCTTTAAATGGATGTGATAATGCACAAAAGTGTGCATACTTGGTAAGTCTGTCAACTACCACCATGATGACACTCTTTCCCTCAGACTTGGGTAAACCTGTGATAAAATCCATTGAAACCTCCTCCCAACGTTGGCTTGGAATGGATAAAGGTTGTAATAGACCCGGTGTCTTAATTGTTTCAACTTTATTTTGCTGGCAAACCAAACATTCCGCCACAAACTTTTGAATATCTGATTTAAGGCCATCCCAAAAAAATTCCTTCTTAACCCTGTGGTAAGTTTTTAAAAATCCTGAGTGCCCTCCTAAGGGAGAAGTGTGCAATTCCATAAGAATCTTTTGTTTTAGCTGGGAATTCTTACAGAGGTATAAGCGATCTTTGTACCATAACGAATCATTTTGCCAGCTAAATGTATCAGAAGTACTGGAATCTTGTTGTAGCTTTCGAATAAGTGCCCACACTTCTTCGTCATTCTTCCATTCCTCCCTTGCTTCGTTTATCCAATCTGGTTGGATAATAGAAATGGCACACAACAATGCTTCCACATCCTCATCCTTTCTTGAGAGTGCATCTGCCACCACATTTTGCTTCCCTTTTTTGTAGATGATTTCAAAGTCATAACCCAACATCTTTGTGACCCACTTTTGTTGCTCTTCAGAGGATAATCTTTGTTCTAAAAAGTATTTAAGGCTATCATGATCCGTTTTTACCTTGAAGTGTCTTCCCATTAGGTAGGGTCGCCATTTCTTAAGTGCATGGAGTATTGCCAACATTTCCTTCTCATAAATAGCTTTGCTTAAAAACTTTCCCTTGATTGGACGACTTTCAAAAGCAATGGGTCTTTCATCTTGCATTAGAACAACACCAATTCCATTTCCTGAAGCATCACATTCCACAATAAAGGTTTTTGTGAAGTCCGGTGTAGCTAAGACCGGTGCTTGGCACATTGCCTCTTTAAGATGTTCAAAGGCCTTTGTTGCTTCCGGAGTCCATGAAAATGAATCTTTCTTCAATAATGTTGTTAGAGGTGCTGCTATTCTCCCATAATTCTTAACAAACTTGCGATAATACCCTGTCAACCCAAGAAATCCTCGCAGATGCTTTATGGATGTGGGGATTTTCCATTCCTTAATGGCTTTAATTTTGCTAGGGTCTACCTTAACTCCTTCATGAGATACAATATGACCCAAATATTCCACCTCCTGGACTCCAAAGAAACATTTGGATCTTTTTGCATATAATTGTTTCTCCTCCAATAGTTGTAGCACCCTGTCAACATGTTCAACATGATCCTTCCAAGACTTGCTGTAGATTAGTATATCATCAAAAAATACTAACACAAATTTTCTAAGGAATGGTTTGAAAATTGAATTCATCAAACCTTGAAATGTTGAAGGTGCATTGGTAAGGCCAAAAGGCATGACCAAAAATTCATAATGACCCTCATGAGTTCTAAATGCCGTTTTCGGAATGTCTTCAATCTTCATTCTGATTTGATGATATCCCGAACGAAGATCCAACTTGGTGAAGTAAATTGATCCATGCAATTCATCCAGTAATTCATCAATAACAGGAATGGGGAACTTATCTTTAATAGTGAGCTTGTTGAGCTCCCTATAATCTGGACACATGCGCCATGATCCATCCTTCTTGTGCACCAATACTACTGGAGCTGAGAAAGAACTTTGACTCGGTTGAATTATACCAGCCTCTAGCATTTCTGCAACCATACGTTCAATTTCACTTTTTTGGACATAGGGATATCTGTACGGCCTGATGTTTGGAGGAACACTTCCTGGAATCAGATGAATAGCATGATCATGATCACGCATAGGTGGGAGACCTTTGGGAGTCTCAAATACCTTGGAATGATTGTCCAGGACTTTTTGGAGATCTGGAGAAATAGATGATTCCAATGTGGAAACATCTAGCGAACATAATTGTGCAATTACACCTCTTTGCTCCTTTTTTAGAAGCTTTGTCATACCATTAGAGCTGATTATCTTTCCTGGTTTCCCTGCAATACCCCTTAATTCAACTTCCTTTCCTTCCGTAGAAAATTTGATGAAAAGTTCTTGAAAATTAAAAGCTATTGTACCCAAGGATTGTAGCCATTGGACTCCTAGTACAACATCAGCACCTCCCATTGGAATGGAAAGCATTGGGCTAGTCAATACATATTCTCCCATGGATAGCTTGATATTATGGCACTTTCCAGAGCAATTTATTGTTCCTCCATTTGCAATCATCACTTGACACTCTGGTGCTGGATATAGGAAGCAATTCAATTCTTTTGCTACCCTACAATGAATAAAATTGTGGGTGCTTCCTGAATCAATCAACACTATTACCTTTTTCTTCTTGATTTGTCCTTCTATCTTGATGGTTTGAGGAGTGGTAATTCCCGCCAATGCATTACAAGATATGGTCGGATTTATTTGTTCTTCATCTAGGCTTTGTTCCTGGAGTATATCTTCTTCTTTTGACCTTTCTTGCTCCTTTTCTTCTTCCTCTTCACAATCTATGTAGAATAATTTCTTCTCAGCACACTTATGACCTTTAGTGTATTTGCTATCACAACTGTAACAAAGCCCTTTTGCTCTTTTTTCTTCCAATTGTTGTGGTGTCAACCTTATAGGTTGTGGAAGACTAGGGGCAACAACACTTCCGTCTTTATAGTTGTGAGTGGTATGCTTCCTGGTTGCCATAATTTTGCTTTCCATTTTTCTTGCTAACCTGAATGCCTTCTCTAATGAATCAGGTTCCCAAAGGCGAACATCATGTTGGATATTATCCTTTAAAGACCCTATGAACACATCAATCCTATGCTCCTCTGGAATATCTTTTACCCTTATGTTCAATTTTTGGAACTCCTCAATGTGCTCCATTACTGAACCCTTTTGTTTGAGACTTATCAATTGGCTAAAAAAAGTGTTGCTTTTTGTATCTTCATAATGTGCTATCAATTCTTCCGTAAAAATTGCCCAAGTGATAAATTGTTTACGAGAGCAAAGCCATTGATACCATACAAACTGATTTGGTTCCAAATATACAGTTTCCATACGTACCTTTTGTGTGTTTTGCACATTATTGAGATCGAAGAATTGCTCCATCTGTAATATCCATGTGGCGGGATCCTTGCCATCAAACTTCCTCATATCGATTTTTGGAATATGGTGATTCTTCGATCCAACATTAACGTCTATGGAATCATGATTAACATTTCTTTTGTTCTCATCATGAGTTTCCTTTACTACCTTTTCACCATTAGTGACCCTTTCTTGTAGCAACTTCTTCAATTCTTCCATGTTTGTCTTCAAATCTATCTTCAAATCTGCCATGTCTCTCTTCAAATCTGTCTTCGAATCATCCATCTTAGCTTCCATGCCCTTTATCTTAGATTCCATGCCATTTATCTTAGATTCCACCCCACTTATTTTAGCTTATGTTAGCTTTTGTGAGCGTGACATTTGTTGCACTTGTTCTTGTAATTTTGATATATCATGTAGCATTTCTTCCTCTTCTTCATGAGTCATGCTAGAGCTTTCAGGTTCCTTACTAGGTGTTTGCATTTTCTTTCCTCGGGGCATCAGTTACCGATAATAATGCTTTACTATGCCCTTTGAATTCAGTTAAACCAAGCTTACACAAAAATTTAAAAAAAACTACACACCTTTTTTCACTTTATAGAAGCCTGATATTGAATCTGATGTATCTCTGTAATTTCGGATCATCCAGTTCTAAAATTGCTACCTGTAGTAGCCTTCTGCGTCCTCTTTCCAATGCCACAAGTCTGAGCCAAATTGGATTCTCCAAGGAAGAGTTATGTGAAATCTCCCACAGTGACTTGCTTTTAGACTAGTTCAGTAGAGAGAACTTGTATGACGTGCCACGATTCACTGTTTCAACCTTTGAATATGAAACACACATACAAGAAACTACAGTCCGTCCTCTTTCTGTACCTTCTTACGAAATTTCAATCCAATCCTCAGAGAGAAAGTTATGACGATTTTCCCCAGGTCACCTGTTTTGAATGTAATTCAGGAGTCTGCAAAAAGACCAAATTCCTCAGATCATATATCCGAAAATATCACGCGAAAATCTTTGAAATTTGGACCCAAGGTTCAGCATGATCTCTTCTCAAATGGGTTTTTTTTGCGACTTCTGAAACGTCACAGAAAAACGCTATAGCGAAAATGCCACGATGACCTGTTTGGAGCAGCGAAACCCTAGAATCCAAAGCTCTGATACCAAATGTTATGAAATCAGCTCAAGAAAAGATAGAAAAGATAGATCAACGCCTTAGAATTCAGCCTCTTTGAGGGGGCAACCTCCTTTACATTACATAAATGAACAATTCTTGGATGATACAAATGAGAAAACCTCCTTTCTATATATAGGAGTCTAAGGAGTCACAATATAATCCAGCCGACCTAACAATAATAATATAAAGCCACAAAAATAACAATAGAGGGATTCTATGGGGCACAGAAATAACAATATGGGGGTAATAGGGGCACAACAATATAAATAAGGGGTATAACTACAATAGTAATGGGGTAATCACTAGTATTATAGGGACCCAACAATATACCGAGACAACCTCTAAAATTCGGACCCAGGGATCATCAAGATTTCGGCTCAAATGGGTCTTTTATTAGTTTATGAAATGTTGTAGAAACAAAGTTATAGCAAAAATGCCACGATAACCTGTTTGGAGCAGAGAAACCCTAGAATTCAAACCTATGATACCAAATGTTATGAACTAGCTCAGAGAAAGATAGAAAAGATAGATGAATGACTTCAAAATTAGCCTCTTAGAGGGGGAAACCTCATTTACATTATACAAATGAACAATTCTTGGATGATACAAATGACTAAACCTTCTTTCTATATATAAGAGTCTAAGGGGTCACAATATAATCAAAGTCGACATAACAATAATAATATAAGGGCACAATAATAACAATAGTGGGCTTCTATGGGGCACACTAATAACAATATGGAGACAATAGGGCACAATAATAACAATAAGGGTTACAATGAAAATAGTAATGGGGGAATCATTAATATTATAGGGACCTAACAAAACCTTTCCCTTAACTGTTTTGAGAAACAATCTTCAGAGTAGGTTGTGAGATGGAAGCCAATGGTAAGTAGGTAGTGGCCTGATTAACGATACCTCTCCCTGTGTTCCAACCACCCAGTGCCTCTGGCGCTGTAGAGACTATGGCTCTGACGACTACAAGTTCATTGTGTTAACCATTAAGAAGGGTTGAATCCATCAAGCTAGATAAGAGAGGGTTGTCCTAGGAGTCTATCAACCAAGCTTATGCTTGGAGGTAAGTTATTAAATGCAAAAGTAAGACTAAAATGCTTATGCAATGATTACGAGTGAAGCTACTTGAGTTAATATTTTTTAAGTGTTTAAGTACTTAAGTTATGATTACCCTTTATGACAAAAGTACTTAACAAATCCTAAAACAAGACAAATGCTTAAGGAATAAGTGCCAATGAATTAATCCACAAGATACTTCAACAAATTACCCAATTTATCGATTAGCCAATGATCAATAAAAATGTTCTCATCATAACGCCAATTAGATTTCAAATCCCAAAGCATTTTATACCATCAACAAGATTAGAAATTTAGAGCTTAAGTGTATGAGTGCTTTAAGTGTAAAATTCAGAAATTCTTGTAACTTAAAACAAAACAAGTGAATGTTAGATCTCCAATATTCCAAATCAGAAGTAACACTTCAGAAAATTCATCACTTATTAGTCATATGACAACAGTAAAAAAATCACTTTAGATCATGAAATTTACCAAAAATATGAAACAAAAAAATTTCCAATGAATAGAAAATGAAAATTTATGAATTTACCCACTTTAGGATGCAGTATTCAATGACATATCATATCTGAAGTAACTTATTACAACAATTTTTAGATCAAAAAGCCAGTGAGCTAGTGATGCTACAACAAGTGTCAAATATGCCTAAAATTAGGAAAATTTTGTCAAAACTGAAAAAATTAGTTTTTGAGCCTTTTTAGGTAATTTTTTCAGAAAAGTTCAAATCTGATTCAATAATTTAAGCAAAAAATTCCAGCAAGCAAAATTTTAGATCTAGGCCAGACCCTTGATGCCCAAGTGGCCAAATTTTGAGAAAATTAAATTTTGTAATTTTTGAGCTATTTTGACCAACTTAGTATGATTTTAGGGCTCTTATATCACTTTTATAAGATAAAATTTACAACAGTAGAAAAATAGTGAAAAGATAGGGTTTAGAGAAGAAACTATAGGCCCAAGGCCTTGAATATCCCTTCGTCCAAATTTGCTGAAACTTTAGGATGAACTTGCCACCTGAAAATAGATTTTTTGAGGCAAAAAACATGCAAAACGATCAAGTATTCAACCCAAAAAATTCAAAGATGGATTTAGGGCCAACGTTAGGCCCAATAGGGCTAGCGTTGAGGGCTAAGGGGGCTAGGAGGCCAAAGGGAGGTTAAAAAAGGAAGGAGGAGGTCAAGAAAATAGAACACTGAAGGGAGAGAGGCATATAGGGATGGACGAATAGGGTTAGAGGGCCAAAAAGAGCCCTAAAGGCCATGAGTAGCCTTTGAGGTAGTCATTTGGGGTGAAAGAGGGTAGTCGAGGCCTCCTAAGCCTATGACTAGGACTTCTAAGGCCCAAAGGCCTCAATGTTGGGCCTAGAAAGGGAGGTTGAGGCCCTTAGAGGGTACAACTTGCCCAAAAAAGGGCAGAAAAGATGACACAAAGGGAAAAAATCCTGACACGAGCAAAGAGAAGGAAGACGTTGGCCCTAAGAGGGCTTGATCCGGGTCTAGGAGGCTTAAAATTTGAAACCCTTGCTTCAGAATTTTTTTTGTATTCCAAATATGAATGTTGCTGCAAATTTTTCAATGGTTGGCTCTGAAAAAACTTCTAGAGACTAGATCTTACCATCAAGGGCCTAGATCTAGATCTATTCGAACTTTTTCTCTTGATTTCTCCTACAAAAAAGTGGAGAAGAAATATCCGAAACCCTAAATATATACAAAATCTCAAAACCCAAAAACAACAATTAGCAGAAATAATTTACAAAACTATTTACAAATATACAAATATAGAAAGGTTTTGAAAAATATATTTTTGAGAAATAAACTTTTTTATGGATATTTTTTCTTTATAAATGGTTGAAATATACTTTAGAAACCCAATGCACACCATAGCCTTAGCGAAGGTCAAATTCACCACATAAATATTTGAGATCCAAGCAAAGTTGGTCGATGCCCACATTTTGCAAACTTGGAGACCAAGGACTGAAGTACCTAAAAATACTATTTATTTATCTCAAAATCCATTAATCATATGGAGAATCAAATCATCTAAGATTAGCTCAAAACTATCAATATAATGACTTTATCTACATCTAATGAAAAACAAATCTTATCATTTACCAACACAACATAGGAAAGCCCGTAGTCAGTACATGCCACAAATCAATGAACATGGAACACCTTGAATTACACCCCAAAGTGTTACATCAATGCTTCAACTAACAATTTCTTAGCCATAAATCAGATAGATAGAGACTCAAATGACTCTAATTTATAGATTAATACTCCAAGTGGAAAAATAACGGCTACTTTGCTTGATCTGTGTCAAAATAATCTCGGTCATCGAAAAATACTTGATCATCTTTTAATCTTAGTCGTTGAATTTTTATTTTTGAGGAATTTTAAAATTTATCATTTAATTCCATTTTTATTAGCTCAAAATAATTAATTTTGAGCTAATTTCCTCAAAATTTTGACTTTGACTTGACCACCAAAGTCCAAGGGTCTAATTCTTCTTGAAATATCCAATATTCCTTTTGTGGAGGACCTCCAAAAATTAATTATTTTAAAACCCATGAAATATTCCACTTGGAGAATTTCATTTTTCTATGAATTTAATTTTGACTCTAATTAATTAAATTTATGGCTCATGATTTTAATTTATTTTTTCTTGAAAATTTAATTAATTGACACTTAAGGGGACGTAAGCCAATTCTCCTTACGATCAGTTTCATATTGACTTCGCTGTGGAATTACATATGTTTATTAACATTTTTTTCATATAGAGAGAACTTAATAGAAATGACAAGGCAGAACAATGTGAAGGACTTTGATAAGCAATATGGAATGAGTTGGAATTTGAAGAATTGGACATTTGATATTATTGAGATATTGTGCCTGCATTTGAGAAAGACTAGAAATAAAATTTTGTGTGCATATCTAAAATGAATTTTGAGAACCATATAACCATAATCTGAATTTCAATATAGTTTTCAAACCACTTTTCGACAATAAGACGACTTTAAGCGAAAAATGTATACTATGAACTCCTGCAATTCATATGGATGCATCCTAAAGGATAATTTGAGTTTAAATCATAACAACACTAGGACGATCAAATAATACCTGCACTGATTTTTGGAATTTCAAAAAATATAAAATATGTTATCATATTGGTGCTCTTGTACCAAAACACACTAGTATGTTTAAATAAAAAAACATCGGTATTCACTTGCTTCTGGAATTTAAAAAATAAAAACAAATTCAACTATCTTGGTACTCTTATAATAATTGCAATACTGATGCATTTAAATAAAAACCACACTGTTACGTTAAAAAAAGTAATTGTACCATTTTAGTATTTCGAAAAAAGAATTGTATCATGTTGGTGTGTTGAAAAAATATGGTGCCCCGACAATGTCGATGCGCTTTTATTATAAACAAACTGGTGCACTTTACTATTGAATGCACTAATGTTCAGATAAAGTGAAAAAAAAAATTGCTCTTTTTTTTCTTATTTTAAATTCAAAACCAAGCGGCAATTGATTTTTTCAAATCCAATTTCATAAATTCTTTTATATAGTAAAAACTTATTCACTATTTTATTAAGGTAATGATTTGCAAGAGAGACACACTGGGGGAATTGTGCAGTAGCAAAATACTTTGGAGGAGCAGAACTATTTAGAAAATCAAAAGATGAAAGGTATGGTGATTCACTCGAAACCTTACATAGTAATATTTTTAAATTTTATTGTGTATTTTACTAATAATTTTTTTTACAATTTCTGTTAGAGTTTAATTAAAAGAGAGATCATTTGCAAGAGAGACATGATGGGAGCACTGTGGAGTAGCAAAATATTTTGGAACCATAGGAAGATTACAATTTTGAAGGTATACTGATTCATTCAAAACCCTGGATAGAAAAAAAATTAAATTTCGTTGTTAATTTTTTTTACAATTTATATTAGATTTATTTACAATTCAGGAAAACAAATAAATTAAAAACTTGTATAATAAAAAAATTACTATTGATTTTACTAATAAGCATTTTTATGATCTTTGTTCCTATTTAGATTTAATTAAAATTCAGAAAAATAAAATAAAAAAATAAAAAATAAACAATAAACAATAAAAATAAAAATAAATAAATAAATAATTAAAAAGTTAAAAAAAATCAATACTTACCATAAATCTTTGCTTCTTTTTGCCTATGTGATTGCAAAATTTCACCTTAGGGTTTAACTCCCTCTACCACTTCACAATTAAAGTTTTTCATTTTAGGAACTTTAGATTTAATATGTTTGTATACTTACTATATATAGGGCATTTGACATGTGAAGTAGGAGGCTGCTATAATTGTAGTCTACATTAATAGCCAACAAGAATATTCATTAGGTATAATAAAAATATGTAATATCCTTATTGTCAAGAAATTGGTTTGCTACTAGAATTCATATGCTCAATGGGTAATTCCACGACACAGTATGATCTAGTAGACCAAATGATTTGTAATAAAATAATTTAGTCAATTAGCTTAAATTATTCCCACATCACTTTTACATAAGACTCGACTAGAACACTAAGACTAACCTAATGCTTTGATGAAAAATTCCATCCTATCTTTGGGGTGAGCAAATGCTAATAAACATGCTAGTTACCTAAGCATGATCTATTTTCAAGTATTTTAATTTTGGATGGTATTCTTGCAAAGGGTAAAATAAAAATAGCCATGCAAATATCTAAAATTCATGCATGACTATTGCAACCATATCCATCAATTATGGCATAAAATATGTGAGGCAATTATCCACATGACATTATATTGTGCAATGGCTACAACAATACTTTCAAGTTATGTTCTAATCAGTGTTGAGAATATCAGTATCGGCAAAATATCGGCGAGGGTCTAGAAAACATCTTATCGACAATATCGGCAAAGATCGGCAAGCATAAAAAATGCATAATATATTCATTTTTTTTCAGATTTTTAAACATATAAAGCAATAACAACATGAACTAAACACATTGACACATAAATATGAAGAAAGCACTGATATATATGATGTTAAATAGAAATGATACATCAAACTTCAAAGGTGATACCAAATCCTGCTGATCCCTAATAATTGTCCAACGAAGGACTCAAACAAAATAACATCACATATCCTGTTGATCCATGATAATTGTCCAATCAAGGACTCAAACAAAATAACATCACATATATAAAACTTTAAAAGTATTTCATCATCATGAGTTATAAACTTATATGTAGCAAAAGTTGCAAAACAAATAAAACTAGCAACTATCTATCTAAGACCATTGGCCTCTCCCTAGCAGCTTTCTTTCTGTTTTGTTCAGTAATTGCTTCAAGAGATTTTTGTATAACCTCTGCACTAGAAACCATACAAGGCATTACATTTGCATCATGTGCAAAGAGTCTAGCCAGATGGTATTTCAATCGTGTAACCCCTCCTGACATCTTGGTCCCACACAATTTGCATGATATATATGCCTGATTTACCCCACCAACAACCTCCCCATACTCCCAAAATGGGTCCAAGGCTTTTGGCATATTTGACATTTGTAGTGAACTAATTCAAACCTAGGGCACAAAAAAAACAAAAAATTGGCATTAAACCCCCCAACACAAAAAATAATAAGCAATAACCACCTCATTTAAAAAAAATCACTACATTATTTGCATTTTGCAATGTAAATGAAAAATGGCAATAAGAGGGTGCATAAGAAAGTTGAAAAAATAATGAAGCTTGCTATCCAAATATGGAGAAAACCCTTGCATTGGCTCATGGGCATGAAAATCATAGAAAATGGAAAAAAACAAAGAAACAAAATCTTGGTAGGCAAAGAGGCAAGCAAGCATAACCCTAAATCTATGAAAAAATCATTAACATAGGGGTTTTAAGAACATACCTGTTAATGGAAGAAATGAAGTTTGTCTCACTATTCTTCAATCTTTGATCTACAAAAAAATCTTAGTTGGTGGTGATGATCATTGTTTGATCCTCAAACCCTCCTTGACAGCCACCACGAAACTCTTCCCCTTCCTTCTCCAACACTCAGAAACAAAAATGAAGAAAAAAACGATTTTCCCTTTTTCTAGCCGCGGCAAAACACGCCCAGCGATATTTTACGTCGTCTCGCGATATTTTGCCGAGATATCGGCGATATCTCAGAAATATCGCGATATTTTCGGGAGCCAAAAATATCGCGATATTTCGGCTCTCTGAAAATATTGTGATATTTTCGATATTCGGCGATATATCGCCGGTATTATCATCACTGGTTCTAATCAAATGTTTGAAAAATAGTTATTCAAAAATTTTGAAAATAAATATTTTTTTTCAAAGTTAAACTTTATAAGTTGCATTGGTCAATTCTAAATTAATAGTTGTTAACAAAAAATCAATTGTTAGAGCCTTGCCTTGGTAGGAATTAATAAGTGTTATTACAAATACTATGAGTCAATACCATGACTTATCAATACCACGTGCCCGAAAGACCATAACTCATTTCATATGACACTCATTCATATGACATTTTTTTAAATTAATAAATTTAATTAAAAGGGAAAAAAGACATAACTATCTCAAGCTTTACTTTGTATATATTAATAATATTCTAAAATATTCTAAGAAACTTAAATCTTTATCATAAATTTAATAATTAATTAAATTAAAATTCCGGAAATCTTACTCTATAATAGACATATCCATAGACACAATAATCTATAAATTTTAAGTGAAAAGAAGATTGAGACTTCTCAAATGCTCTAAAGAGATGGGTGACCATTTTGTGTCCATTTAAAATATCCATGGTGTGTAGTTAAAAAGATTTTTTTTTTTATAATAATTTAGTAATTAATTATACAAGAAAGAGGTTGCTATAATTGTAGTCTACATTAATAGCCAACAAGAATATTAATTAGGTATAATAAACATGTGTAATATCCCTATTGTCAAGGAATTGGGTTGCTACTAGAATTCATATGCTCATTGGGTAATTCCACGACACAATATGATCTAGTAGACCAAGTGATTTGTAATAAAATAATTTAGCCAATTAGCTTAAATTATTCCCAAATCACTTTCACATAAGACTCAACTAGAACATTAGGACTAACCTAATGCTTTGACGAAAAATTCTACCCTATCTTTGGAATGAAGCTCGAGGGAAAAACTTTTCCGATCATCCGTGTTTAGAAACACAAATGAATCAGTGAGATGAAAAATCTCATCGGATGAAACTTTTACTAAAATAATAGGCTTACATAGGTTGTTACATACATTCACAGTATTACTAGCATCATTTACATTACATAACTTGCAGAATGGGTTTATAATGACACATAAACTGCTGATAGATGATCCTATCTTGTTGAAAATTTTGGTACTTCCGCTTCCTTGGAACTTTGACAAAAACTGTGCAACAAGGTCTAAAATGGGCATCAAAACAAAAATGTACAACCAAAATCAAATTTATAAGAACCAATAGGATTCAAGTTGATTATGTCAACCATGGGGGATGATTCACCATTTTTGGAATAAAAAAGTAAAAAGATTAAAAAATAAAAAATAAAAATTCAACTCATATTTTCAACTTATCTCCCTATGGTTTTATTCAAATTTCGAGTAGGAATACTTGTTGAATGAAAATTTTAATTCCGTATCCAAGGAGTACCCATGTTGCATACTTTTGATGGACCTTTCTACACGAAAAATGAGAAATACATGAAAAAACATGATTGCAATCATGTTTTTTCATGTATTTCTCATTTTTTGTGTAAAAGGGTCAATCAAAAGTATGCAACATGGGTACTCCTTAGATGAGGAATTAAATTATGCATCTAACGAGTGCTTCCGCTCGAAATTTGAGTCAAACCGTAGGGAGATAATCTGAAAATATGAGTCAAAAGAGTACGTTTTTTTTCCCTCTAAAATTTGATGATGTAATCTAATCTTATTTTTTTATTTTCACTATTGTTTTATAGTACTCCTTAGAAGGCCCATTTTAGGTCTCAAAATTTCTCTAATGAATCCATTCGAATTATGGAAAAGAAGATATCGCCACCTTTATTATAAGATATTGCCAATCTTGAGTCAAATGGTTACGAGTATGCCCAAGTTGAAGGAAGGACATGAAGAAGTTTGTAAAGGGCGTGCTCTTGGAAAAAGTGTGAAGAAGTCATTCCCTAGCAATGACTCAATATTCAAAGAAATTTTGGACCTAATTTATTTTGATGTATGTGGTCCAATGTTTGAAAAATCACTTGGTGGTCATCTATACTATGTAACATTTATTTATAACTAATCTAAAAATACTTGAATCGATTTCTTGAAGTCTGAAGATGAAGTGTTTGATAAGTTCTTGGAATTCAAGGCTGAAATTGAGAACATGCTAGAAAACAAGTTTAAGACCTTAATATCTAACAATGGAGGCAAATATACATCTAAAGATACATGATCAAAGTCTTCCCAATTTCCTATGGGGAGAAGCCTCCATGACAACAATATACATTCAAAATAGAAGTCCTCACAAAATTCTTTGTGACATGACTCTATAAGAATATTTTACTAGAAAGAAGCCCAATGTTGACCATCTAAGAATATTTGGTTGTCCGGCCTACATTGACATTCCCAAGGACAAGATAAATAAGTTGGATCCCTTAGGCATGCGAGGAATCTTCGTTGGCTACAATGATTCATCTCAAGCATATTGGATCTACATCAAAAGACAATGTCACATTGAAGTAATCATACGTGTCACATTTGATGAAAGTATTACATACAAAAAGTCCAAGGATATCCCCACTGACTCTGATGATGAAAAAGGACTTGTCTTTCCTAGTGAAGATAGTCCAATACAAATTAATCCTCCAAAACCCTCAGTTGATCATCATTAAGAACCAGAAGGACCAAGTGAACCTGTGGACCCTGATATCATTCCAGAAACCAAAAAGAAACTTTCTTGGCTTAGAACATCTTTGAAAGAAGTTGAAAGGCATGCAGCTCTAAGTAGAACATTCAAAGAAAGCAAGAGACCCAAAAGGTATTCTAGTTATGTATCATTTATGACCAAGCTCATTGAATTAGAACCATCTACTTATGTAAAGGCAATTTAACAACAAGTATGGAAGAATGCAATGATGGAAGAATATCAATAAATAATGAAGAATGATGTTTGGGAAATTTTTCCTAGACTAGAAGGTAAATCTGTCGTGACTTCCAAGTGGGTTTATAAGATTAAGCATGTAGCTGATGGAAGCATCGACAAGTACAAGGAAATATTTGTGGCTAGAGGATTCTCCCAATAAGAGGGATTTGACTGTGATGAAACTTTTGCTCCAACAACTAGGTATACAACAATTAGAACTCTTATTTATATTGCAGCTTCTATACGATGGAATATACATCAAATGGATGTGAAGACTACTTTTCTTAATTGCACAATTGATGAAGACGTATATGTAGAACAACCTCAAGGATTTTAGGTCCATGGGTAGGAGTCCCATGTGTTTAGATTAAAGAAAGAAGGATATGGTTTAAAATAGGCTCCTATAGCATGGTATGATCGTATGGATTCCTATTTGATAAGGCTTGGTTTAGTTAAAAGTGTTGCAGATTCAAATCTACATATCAAAGTCGTAAAGAATGAACCAACGATCATATTTCTATATGTGGATGACTTATTAGTGACAAGTGTAGAGCATCTCATTATTCATTGTAAGAGGGAGCTAGTAGTATAATTTGACATGAAGGATCTTGGATTGATGCACTATTACTTGGGACTTGAGATTTGGCATAAACCTAATGAAATCTTTCTTGGTTAAGGAAAATATGTGATCAAGGTCCTACAAAAATTTAGGATGATGGATTGTAAGCTAATGGAACCTCCTAAGATAACCGAATTAAAAAAGATACATATTCTTTGTTGTAAATACTTTGAGCCAATTTCAGATGGAGCCCATGTGAAAATTCTTGAATTTTACACATGAGAAACCCCTACTGCATTTTCTGGTTTACTATCTCCTACTTGTTCTTTGTATTAACAAGTTATTTAAATGCATAAATATCAAAGTAAACACAAATGCAACCTTCACAAACATATAGATCAACAACTGAAATAAACTAAGACAACACAAGGGACACCGTTATTTTTGGACAATTGTCCCCGGGAAAACCCAATGCGGGAAACCCGGTGCAACATATAGAGGGTTTTATTATTAAGCAGATTTTGAATACAACTAGGGTGCTAGAAATGGCTCACCCTTCAAAGAATATCCTTGGCAGCAATACCACTATCCAGAGATAGATATTTTGGTTGATCAGTGACCAGATGAACAATCCTATAGTGGCTCTGGTTGTTCCTTGTACTGGACAATGAAAGATGCTCCATGCACTCCTCAAGAACTGTGTCACCCCCTTCTGAACTACGTCACCCTCTCTGGCTCTGCATAAACTAATCATCTCTCAGTTTGTCCCACTGAATCACCTCAGCACAACATCTAAAGCCCTATGTGTCTTCTATGTCAGCCTCTATGGCCTCTGCATCAGCTACTTTGGCCCTTTGCGTCTTCTACTCTGGCCTCCTTAGCCTTTGCGTTAGCCCTCCTAGGCTTTGCGCTGCCTCTATGATATGTATTTTTTGGTCTCATGCCAAACTTCCCTTTACTGAAACTGATCTCTTGTTCAATTTCCTCAGCAATCCTCACCATTGATGAGCCTCGGTATTACAACAAGAATGCTGCAACTCCCAAGGCTACCGACTTTAATTATCAACCCGAGGTTTGTAAAAACTTAAGAGGTATCAACATTATATGTGTAGCATACAATGTGTCCTTCTTTCGTTGTCATGATGTAATGGAGTGCATGTATTGAAGTCAAATCCTAAACTAATTGCAAAAAATCAAATGTTCGAAATGGAACCTTAACCTATTGCAAGAAAGAAAGTACAAGGAAACACACTGAAATTAAAATGATAAAACACACCATTTTCTAACTAACTCCTAAGAGGTTTTTCTTCAAAAGAATGCTAAGTTAACATGTATGCAATCCTACTATCTTAAGCATGCAAATTCAAACCATTAAACCTTCTACTATTGTACATGTAAATGAATAAAATAAATCTGTTTTTCTTCGTCCTTTTTTCATGTGAGAGTGTGAAAGCTAATCTCTTTTGGTGATGTGGCATGTGGCTTGGAGATGATGTTGAATGGTTAGAAGTCTTAGAGACAAGTAGGGACCCTTTTCTAGCTTCCTAGAGGATTTTTCCTCAATTCGGCTTGAAAATAGGATTTCCTACAGGATCCCCTGAAAACCTACACGATACATCCAAAATCAAAAGGATTGATGTTAAAGGTGATGGAAAGCTTATGGAAGGTGGTTGGTGGATGGAATGAGGTAAGAGAGTGCCTAGGACCACTTCAAAACTCAAAACCAAAGTTGGGAGATGGATGGATTCGCTCAAAAATCTTGGAGAAGTTTCCTTGTGAAATGATGAAATTGGTGAGGTTTTAGGGAAAGAAAGTGAGAACCATGGGTGGATGAAGTTGGAATGAGGTTGTTGACTATGAAATCTCTCTGTACTCCTGAAACACCTACACTATATCAAACATTGACATTTACCCAAAAATCACGCGAACAAGAAGAATTTGAATTATCTAAAGGAAACATAATTTCATGAGCTAGTTGTCTACTTCATGCATGAGGTAAATTTGTAGAATTATATAAAACATTGATGAGATCTAATGTAAGACTGGAGATAGAAATAATGGAAATCAAATCCTACCCTTGAAAACTAGAAAAATGCTTACTTAAGTGAGGACAAAGAGGGTTAAAATGGTCTTGATGGCATGGAGGTCAAGTAGAGGCGTAATCCCAGCTTCAATGATGATTTTTCTCAATTCGGGCTCAAAACAGGATTTCCTACAGGATGTTACAGGATTTTCTACAAGATGTTACAGGTTTACTATACAAACTTATAATTCATCGAATGACCAAGAAAATCAAATCCAAATTGGATGGGACAAATTTTTTTATTAACTAGGATGTCTTAGATCCCCATTCTAAGTGGAATCACTCAAAAATACCTTTGTTAACCCATGCTAAAAAATAGAAAAACATTACTAGTCGAAAATCTAGAAATTTGAGAACTAGTGAGCTAGTAAATCTAAAAAAAGGCTAACCTAATCAAGTGAAAATGCAGTGGGGTAATTTTTGTTATGAACTAGAATGTTTTTGTGATCTAATACAAGTGGAACCAACTCGATTTAAGCTTGTTAACATGCTCTAAAAATAGCAGAAATTTATTGTTCTTTGCCACAAAGGAGTTCCAGAAATCTAGATTTGGGAATAAGAAGACTAATCCAAGTAGCTCAATGATTACTATGAACTTCCAAAGCTTTTTCAAGGATGAAATAATGCTTGTGATCCTGCAAAAGAATTTACATTAACCATTTAACTCAATCCTACCACAAGAAATCATTAATACTAATTGCAGAAATAGAAAGAAATAAAAACAAGAGATGCATGTGAATAAGAACTGGACAGAAGGAAAGAAAATGATACAAAAGGGCTCTTAGGCTCCTGGGATGGCCAAGCCCAAAGAAACTCAGAGACATATGGAGGAGAACAAGATTTAGAAGCTTAACATGACACCAATCTTCATTATTCCATCAATACAATTACACCCCTGCAAGAAAATACAATGGAGCTGTAGAAATATGAGTTCTTTCCACAAAAACACTACTGAAAATCTATCCCTAGAGGAAAGATGACTTGGTGCTTATATAAAATGATTAGAAATCATTCCTCATGAATGGAGGAAGCTCTCCTTACCAAAATCCCTTGATTAGTGGATCTAGTCCCCCCAATACTAGGAATATGTGTTAAATAGCAGGGAACACATTCCTAGATTTTCTCAATCATTGGAGTTCTACAATCTGTGCCATAATTCCATAATATCTTGTTGATTTATTATTTATTATTGATCCTCCTGTAGTAGGGAAAAAGTTCCTAAATTATCCCCTCCTCCAAATCTTCATAATCTTCCCAATATTCTTATAACATTCCACAAAAATAAATAATATTAGGCACGAATATCCAATTATTCATAAACCTTCCTAATGAATATTAAAGTTAAAAATAAATTATCTAATGCAGAAAGAGAGGTTTAATGTGTTGAAGGATGGTCATAGGCCTTAAATTATTGTTTAATTTAGATGTATGAGCCTTAATTTATGTCTAGTTTAGAGGCCCATCACACCCTCTGCTGAAAGTGTTGCTCATCCTATGAGCAACTTAGTGACCTCGTTGTGCCTCATCCATGGCCTTGGTGGCCTCTCTCTTGTGCATTAAGAATCTTGGTTGTAGGTTATACAATTACAAGCCAAAAAACATATTTGTGCAAAGAAAAATCACAGTTTCTTGAGACCATTAGCTTGTCTTCTTCCCCTTATTCAAATTGAATTCTTGAATATTTACTAGTTTAGCAAGGTCTCCCATATCCTTGTCAACCCTCTGCTACCTTGTTCCACCATTTGGACACCTCTAAAACCTTCAAATTGTCTTTAGATGAGAACTAGGACATCTTGTAGTAATTTTTTGTCAAACCTACAGGAAACCCTGTTAAAACTATAGGAAAACTTTTTTGAGCATAAATGATATTCTGAGCCTAGGACAAGCCCTCAACTTGACTCTTATGCCTTTTTCCCATTTTTAGTCCTTGGACAAAAGCTAGAAAGAGATTGGAGACCTCTTGGAAAACATCTTTTCATCACTGTAGTTTGAGTTTTGTTTTGATGGTGAATGCCTCATTTCCTTTTTTTCCTTCTTCTTCTTTCCTATGGCCTAGATGACTGCCTAATGGCCTTGGAGATATCTATTTTGATTAGGTCTCTCTTAAGCTCTACCATCTTGGGGTTTAGCATAATTTGTTCATTTCTTCCTTCTTGTAGCAACATTCTACCTCCCTTTAATAGTCATTCCTCCTCTTTCAGAGTATTCTAACTATATGGGAGTGATGAGAAACGATAAAGAGGGATTGGATGATGATGCTAGGGCTCAAAGGGAGTAGTGTAGGTTTGTGAAAATGGAGCGGATGCTTTGTTTTTTCTTTTTTTTTCAAGATTGAAATGAGATGGATGAATGATGAATAGATAGTGAATATGAAGTGGATGGAGGGTTTGAAGTGCTGTGGTGACCTGGCCTTTGCAAAACTTCTTCTTTTAACTATTGTTCCCATTCCTTGAAATCATCACCCTTTATAATTTGAATTTTCAACATTGCATGAGTGAAGGAGTGAGTTGCAATTAACTAGTTGAAGGCGGCTAAGACTGCTGACCCATCCTTAGCTTATAAAACCTCATCTCTCATGCATTGACAACAAATTTCTAACTATAATATGCTCAAGAGAAGAGGTCAAGAATATTGCATACCTATACCTACCTGATGGTTGTTGGAGAGACCTGCATGTTGTTGTTGAGTTGACATTGATGTGCAGGTGTTGGATGGTGATGTTGATGATCTTGATGTTGCTGCTAAGCTCTGGAGGAACTTCTTTGACCTCTGGATCTCCATGCTGAAGCTAACCACAAATCTCTCGCTACTTCATCATCATATCCCCTCAATTTTTCAAAGAAACCCATCCAATTGTGCCTTGTGAATATCTCTAGTATAGGAGGGTGCTCATGAATCCTCATTGTGATAATGGGTTCCCCCTGCTTATCACTTCTTGATGAATCCAACCTCTATTTTTCCCTTTTAAAACTTCTCACTGTCAATCATGTAGGTGTTGTTCTGTCTCATGTAGGATCTTGTAGGTTTTCAGGGAATCCTGTAGGTTTTAAGGACAATGACTTGTTTTGTCCATATCTCCCAAATAGTAAAATGGATTGACCTAAATCTTTTTGATCATGTTTCCATCATCATTATGCACCTCTGCATAAAAACAATTTGCTCAATGGATGCACAGATCTCGAGAAAAACTAAAAATGGCTGAAGGTGATGGAGGCTGGTTTTTTGGAATCCATGCACTGGAATTTGCTGAAATTGCTTGGGCATGTTACTATCATGCATATGCATCTCCCCATGAAAAAACTTTTTAAATGGATGCACAAATAGTGAGAAAATACAAAAATGGATGTAGGTGATGGAGGTTGATTTCTCGAGAATTGTGCATTGGAATTTGTTGAAATTACTTGAGCATGTTACCATCATCCATATGCATCTCCCCCTAAAACAAGTTGGAAAATGGATGCATGGTTTTCAAGTTATGGGAAAAATAAATTTTTGCTCTATGTATTTTTGTATCTTGTAGTAAAACAGAGCATCCTGTAGTTTTTTAGGACAACAAGCAAACTGAATGATAGAAGCTTGAGAATGATGGGTGGATGATGAAAATAGATGAGGGTGATGGATTGGCATGTCCTTGGCTTTGTTGGAGAATTTGAGCAAAGGAGAAGAAAGTCAAAATTTGACTAAGCTTGACCAATTTTTCTTCTGGTACCAACTTGTTTTTGTTGTTTGCAGATGTTGGAGAGTACATGCATTCATCAGAGAGATACATGAAGCAAACATTTTTTTATTTTTCTTTTTTCCTTCTAGGCCTACTAGATGCCTCAAGGAAGTTTTCAACTAGTAGGTCTGCCTAGGCATATCAAAGGAGGTTTTCACCTAGGATCTTTTCTTTTTTCCCAACCCATTGACTGCCTCATGGAGATATTCAATCAATGATCCAATCTAAGGCGCTTGAGATTTTTATTTTTATTTTCGGTTATTTTTTATTTTTTTCTTCTATCTACTTGAAAAACAAAATCACATTCAAGTATAAGAATACTTCCAATGGAGCCATGTGCACATCAAGATGACAGACAAAATGATGTGGAGGCTTGAAATGCATGCTTTGACATGTACCTGGATTTGAGAGATCAAATGATTTGACTTTGATGATATCAAGCACATTTGAAGAAGAGGGTATTGCTGCAACTTAATGACTGTCTGGATCATCTTGGATGTCTTCTTCTTCCATGACCTTCAAGTCTTCCTATTTTCGCTAGTTGTTTTCTTGAATACATGGAGGATTTGATGGTAACCATGAGAGAGTTTTATCAATCTCTGATTTTGTTGTCTGCTCTTCATCAAATGCAATCCATGGTTCTTTGATCTTCTTTTTTTTCTTTTGCGTGTTGTTCTTCAATGATATCAAGATAATCTCTATTTGGCAATACTTTTCGTGAGCTATGGTGAATACCATTGAGCTCAAGAGAAGATGTTTGAAAGTCTTGTACCTTAGCATTGTAAGTGGGCTGAGCTACTTTAATGTGTGGATTTGGAAATGGTGGTACATGTAGTTGAGTGAGAGTGTATATTTGAGATGGATGTGAATGGGGTTGTGGTGGATGTGAATGGTAGGTATAACATGGAGTAGGGTATGGAAGATATTGAGGAAAATATTGAGGATATTGTGGATGGCTCCCATAAGTTCCTTGCGAACATTGTTGCCAATATTGGTTTTGGGGTTGAGATGGCCAATGTTGCCAAGGAAAGGGTGTGTTCCAATTACTTTTGAGGTGGATGTGCATAAGCTTGAAATTGTGAATTTGGCTCTTGCATCATATCAGGCGGAATAGGCTGTCGTGGTCCTCTTGGAGCTACATAACATTGTTGCATTGGAAATTGACTTGCTCCGTTGTCCTCTTGGTGAACTTACTTCAACCTTTGTAATGAGGAGAAACATTTAGCATCATGTGATTCTACATGGATAACACAAACATCCTCTTTTTGCACATTTTGTATTCTTAACATTTCTACTTGTTCGGTTAGATTGCTAAGAATTTATGTTTTAAAGTCATCAAACAAATTTCCAAGTTTAGCTTGACTTACCAATCTTGATGTTGATTGACTTACTCTTGCCTTTCCTCTTGATATGTGTTTGCATGTTTCACAAATTTCTTCAAATGATAATTGATATACATCACCTATACTCATGAGATCAAGAATATCAATCCACTCATCCCTAATTGTTCTAAGTAAGAGGGTTTTTAGTGTGTCAGATCCTAAATGATGTAGTTTTCCCCTCTTAACATTATACATGAACCTCTCTATTAGATCCTCTAGACTCTCATCTTCTCTTTGATTCATTCTAAATATTTCTTCTTTAAGATCATGATCTTTATATTTTTCTATAAATATCTTTTGCATATCATTCCATGATCTTATTGAATTAGTCCCTAAACTCATGAACCATTTAAGAGCTCTATCCTTAAATGTTGCCAGAAACAATCTCAACTTTTGAGATTTTAATAAGTAACCATAAGATCTACAAACAATTTCGAATTCAAAGAGAAGGGTTTCCAGATCCTCTGAACCGAGACCATGAAATTTTGGAAGAAAAGATGGAGGGATGTTCTTCATGTGCACACAACCATCAGTGTCTTGAATGGGAAATCCGAGAGGACCTTCCTCATTGTCATCATCTCCATCCATTTCTTTTACATTCTTTGCCATATTCTTTTTCTACCTATAAAAGTGAATGGTGATGTGGCTCTTACTGCGGCACGTGATCAAATGGGGGGGTGGGTTGGTGTTGGAGATTTTTTTGTTTTTATGATTGAATGAGAACACTAATGCAATGCACTTTTCTATTTTTGAAATGAAATATGCCTAATGCAATTATTTTTTGTTTTTGCAAAAAGTAAAAAGAAATGAATCAACTAGGGAAGCAAACAATGCATACTTTGACACCTCCTTAGCAACGATGCCAAAATGTGATGAGCCTCGGTATTGCAACAAGAATGTTGCAACTTCCAAGGCTACCGACTTTAATTATCAACCCGGGGTTCGTAAAAACTTAAGAGGTATCAGCACTATATGTGCAACATACAATGTGTCCTTCCTTTGCTGTGATGGTGTAATAGAATGCATGTACTGAATTCAAATTCTAAACTAATTGCAGAAAATGAAATGTTCGAAATGGAACCTTAACTTATTGCAAGAAAGAAAGTACAAGGAAAGACACTGAAATCAAATGATAAAACACACCATTTTCTAATTAACTGCTAAGAGGCTTTACTTCAAAATAATGCTAAGTTAACATGTATGCAGTCCTACTATCTTAAGCATGTAGATTCAAACCATCAAACCTTCTATTGTTGTGCATGTAAATGAATAAAATAAATCTGTTTTCCTTTTTGTCTTTTTTTCATGTGAGAGTGTGAAAGCTAATCTCTTTTGGTGATGTGGTAGGTGGCTTGGAGATGATGGTGAATGGTCAGAAAGCTTGGGAGACAAGTAGGGACCCTTTGCTAGCTTCCTAGAGGATTTTTCCTCAATTCGGCCTCGAAACAGGATTTCCTACAGGATGCTACAGAATTTCCTGCAGGATGTCCTGATAACCTACAGGATCCCCTGAAAACCTACAAGATATAGCGAAGAGAAAAAGGATGGATGTTGAAGGTGAAATAAAGCTTAGAGAAGGTGTTTGGTGGATGGAATGAGGCAAGGGAGTGCCTATGACCACTTCAGAACTCAAAACCAAAGTTGGGATATTGTTGGATCTGCTCAAAAATCTTGGAGAAGTTTCCTTGTGAAATGATGAAATTGGTGAGGGTTTAGTGAAAGAAAGTGATGACCATGGGTGGATGAAGTTGGGATGAGGTTGTTGTCTATGAAATATCTTTGTACTCCTGAAACACCTGCACTGCATCAAACATTAACATTTACCCAAAAATCATGTGAACAAGAAGAATTTCAATTATCTAAAGGAAAGAGAATTTTATGAGCTAGTTATCTACTTCATGCATGAGGAAAACTTTGTAGAATTATATAAAACATTGATGAGATCTTATGTAAGACTGAAGATAGAAGAAATGGAAATCAAATTCTACCCTTGAAAACTAGCAAAATGTTGTCCTAAGTGAGTTGCAAGAGGGTTAAAATGGTCTTGATGGCATCGAGGTCAAGTAGAGGCCTAATCCCAGCTTCAATGATGATTTTTCTCAATTTGGGCTCAAAACAAGATTTCTTACAGGATGCTATAGGATTTCCTACATGATATTACAGGTTTACTATACGAACTTATAATTCATCTAATGACCAAGAAAATCAAATTCAAATTGGATGGGACAATTTTTTTTATTAACTAGGATGTCTTAGGTCACCATTCCAAGTGGAATAACTCAAAAAGACCTTTGTTAACCCATTCTAAAAAATAGAAAAACATTACTAGTCAAAAATCTAGAAATTCAAGAACTAGTGAGCTAGTAAATCTAAAAAATGCCTAACCTAATCAAGTGCAAATGCAGTGGAGTAATTTTTGTTATGAACTATAATATTTTTTTGATATAATGCAAGTGGAACCAACTTGATTGAAGCTCATTAGCATGCTCTAAAAAATAGCAGAAATTTATTGTTCTTTGCCACAAAGGAGTCCAGAAATCTAGATTTGGGAATAAGAAGACTAATCCAAGCAGCTCAATGATTACTTTGAACTTTCAAAGCTTTTCCAAGGATGAAATAATTCTTGTAATCTAGATAAATAGATGATTTATATGTGGGAACCTCTAGCAAACATAATTGTTCAATTATGCCTTGTTGTTCTTTCTTTAGAAGCTTTCTCATTTCGTTAGAGCTTATTACCTTTCCCAGTTTCCCTGCGATACCCCTTAATTCAACTTCCTTTCCTTCCGAACAAAATTTCATGAAAAGTTCTTGAAAATTAAAAGCTATTGTACCCAAGGATTGTAACCATTGGACTCCTAGTACAACATCAAAACCACCCATTGGAATGGAATGCATTGGCCTATTCAATACATATTCTCCCATGGATAGCTTGATATTATGGCACTTTCCAGAGCAATATATGGTTTCTCCACTTGCAACCGTCACTAAAAACTTTGGTGTTGGATATAGGAAGAAATTCAATTCCTTGGCTATCTCACGATGAATAAAATTATGGGTACTGCCTTAATCAATCAACACTATTACATTTTTCTTGTTGATATGTCCTTATATCTTAATAGTTTGAGGAGTGGTAATTCCAGCCAATGCATTACAATATATGGTGAGATTCATTTCTTCTTTCTCTAGGGTTTGTTCCTGGTGTATATCCTCTTCTTTTGACATTTCTTGTTCCTTTTCTTCCTCCTCTTCACAATCTATGTAAAATAAGTTCTTCTCAGCACACTTATGACCTTTAGTGTATTTGTTATCACAATTGTAACAAAGCCCTTTTGCTCTTTTTTCTTCCAATTGTTGTAGTGTCAACCTTGTAGTTTGTGGAAGGCTAGTGGCAACAACATTTCCATCTTTATAGTTGTGAGTGGTAGGCTTCCTGGTTGCCATAATTTTGCTTTCCATTTTTCTTGCTAACTTGAATGCCTTCTCCAATGAATCAGATTCCCAAAGGCAAACCTCATGTTGGATGTTATCCTTTAAAGTCCCCGTGAAAACATCAATCCTATGCTCCTCTGAAATATCTTTTACGCTTATATTCAATTTTTGGAAGTCCTCAATTTGCTCCATCATTGAACCCTTTTGTTTGAGATTTATTAAATGGCTAAAAAAGGTGTTGCTTTTTTTATCCTCATAATGTGCTATCATTTCTTCCGTAAAAAGTGCCCAAGTGACAATTTGTTTATGAAAGCAAAGTCATCGACACCATACAAACTGATTTGGTTCCAAATATAAAGTTGCAATGCATACATTTTGTGTGTTTTGCACATTATGGAGATTGAAATATTGCTCCATCTATAGTATCCATGTTACAGGATCCTTACTATCAAACTTCTTCATATCGATCTTTGGAACATGGTGGGTCTTCAATCCAACGTTAGAGTCTATGAAATCATGATTAACATTTCTTTTGTTCTCATCATGAGTTTCCTTTACTACCCTTTCACCATTAGTAAACATTTCTTGTAGCAACTTTGTCAAATCTGTCTTCAAATCTTCCATTTTGCCTTCCATCTTAGCTTCCACATCATTCATCTAAGCTTCCACACCTTTCTTTAAAACATCCATCTTAGCTTCCATGCCATTCATCTTAACTTCCAAGCCTTTATTTAAACCATCCATCTTAGCTTCTACACCTTTCCTTAAGCCATCCATCTTAGCTTCTGCTATTTTTTGTGAGAGTGAATTTTGTTGCACTTGGTCTCGTAATTTTGATATATCATGTTGCATTTCTTCCTCTTCTTCATGAGTCATGCTAGAGCTTTCAGGTTTCTTACTAGATGTTTCCATTTTCTTTCTTCAGGGCATCAATTAATGATAATTATGCTTCAATATGCCCTTTGAATTCCTTCAAACTAATTTTTCAAACTAAACTTACGCAAAAAAAACTACAAGCCTTTTTTCACTTTGTAGGAGCTCAATATTGAATCTGATGTATATTTGACATTTCGGATCTCCAAGATATGAAATTTTGAAAAGTGGTATCCCTCCAAGTCCTCTTTCCAACACCACTAGTCTGATTGAAATTGGATTCTCTAAGATTTATGCTCAATCTCCCAATATGACCTGATTATACACTTTTTCAGTAGAGCGAACTTGTGCGAAGTGCCACATGTCACTGTTTCAAACTTTGGACTTGAAAACAATGCACAAAAAATTACAGTCCGTCCTCTTTCTGTATCTTCCTCTGAAATTTCAATCTGATACTCACAGAGAATTTTATGACGATTTTTCCAAGGTCACCTGTTTGGGATGTAATTTGGGAGCTTGCAAAAACCCTAACTTCCTTAGATCATATCTCCGAAAATATAGCAAGACAAGCTCTGAAATTCGGACCCGAGGATCATCAAGATTTTGGCTCCAATGGGTTTTTTATTAGCTTCTGAAATGTTGCAGAAACAAAGTTATAGCGAAAATTCCACGATAACCTGTTTGGAGCAGCGAAACCCTAGAATCCAAACCTATGATACCAAATGTTATGAACCAGCTCAGAAAAAGATAGAAAAGATGGATGAATGACTTGAAAATCAGCCTTTTAGAGGGGGAAACCTCCTTTACATTACACAAATGAACAATTCTTTGATAATACAAATGACTAAACCTCGTTTCTATATATAGGAGTCTAAGGGGTCACAATATAATCAAAGGCAACATAACAACAATAATATAAGGGCACAATAATAACAATAGTGGGTTTCTATGGGGCACACTAAGAACAATATGGACACAGTAGGGCACAATAATAACAATAAGGGCTACAATGAAAATAGTAATGGGGGAATCATTAGTATTATAGGGACCTAACAGAACCTTTCCCTTAACTGTTTTGAGAAACAATCTTCAGAGTAGGTTGTGAGATGGAAGCCAACAGTAAGTAGGTAGCGGTCTGATTAACGATACCTCTCCCTATGTTCCGACCACCCAATGCCTCTGGCACTGTAGAGACTATAGCTCTGACGACTACAAGTTCATTGTGTTAACCACTAAGAAGGGTTGAATCCATCAAGCTAGATAAGAGAGGGTTGTCCTAGGAGTCTATCAACCAAGCTTATACTTGGAGGTAAGTTATTAAATGCAAAAGTAAGACTACAATGCTTATGCAATGATTATGAGTGAAGCTACTTGAGTTAATATTTTTTAAGTGTTTAAGTACTTAAGTTATGATTACCCTTTATGACAATACTACTTAATAAATCCTAAAACAAGACAAATGCTTAAGGAACAAGTGCCAATGAATTAATCCACAAGATACTTCAACAGATTACCCAATTTATCGATTAGCTAATGATCAATAAAAATGTTCTCATCATAATGCCAATTAGATTTCAAATTCCAAAGTAGTTTATACCATCAACAAGATTAGAAATTTAGAGCTTAAGTGAGGGGGCTAGGAGGCCAAAGGGAGGTTAAAAAATGAAGGAGGAGGTCAGGAAAATAGAACACTGAAGGGAGAGAGGCATATAGGGATGGATGAATAGGGTTAGAGGGCCAAAAAGAGCCCTAAAGGCCACGAGTAGCCTTTGAGGCAGTCATTTTGGGTGAAAGAGGGCTGCTGAGGCCTCCTAAGCCTATGACTAGGACTTTGAAGGCCCAAAGGCCTCAACGTTGGGCCTAGAAAGGGAGGTCGACACCCTTAGAGGGTAAAACTTGCCCAACAAAGGGCAAAAAAGATGACACAAAGGGAAAAATGCCTGACAAGGGCAAAGAGAAGGAAGATGTTGGCCCTAAGAGGGTTTGATCCGGGTCCAGGAGGCCTAAAAATTGAAACCCTTTTTCCAAAAAAAAAAATTCTCTTCCAGATATGAATGTTGCTGCAAATTTTTCAATGGTTGGCCCTGTAAAAACTTCTAGAGACTAGATCTTATCATCAAGGGCCTAGATCTAGATCTATTCCAACTTTTTCTCCTGATTTCTCCTACAAAAAAATTGAGATAAAATATCCAAAACCCCAAATATATACAAAATCTCAAAACCCAAAAACAACAATTAGCAAAAATAATTTACAAATCTATTTACAAATATACAAATATAGAAAGGTTTTGAAAAATAAATTTTTGAGAAATAAACTTTTTTATGGATATTTTTTTTGATAAATGGCTGAAATATACTTTAGAAACTCAATGCACACTATAGCCTTAGCGAAGATCAAATTCACCACATAAATATTTGAGATCCAAGCAAAGTTGGTCCATGCCCACATTTTGTGAACTTGGAGACCAAGGACTGAAGTACCTACAAACACTATGTATTTATCTCAAAATCCATTAATCATATGGAAAATCAAATCATCTAAGATTAGCTCAAAACTATCAATATAATGACTTTATCTACATCTAATGAAAAACAAATCTTATCATTTACCAACACAACATAGGAAAGCCCGTAGTCAGTACATACCACAAATCAATGAACATGGAACACCTTGAATTACACCTCAAAGTCTTTATTATGATAGAAATAGAAGTTACCATCGGGACAATAGTGTTACATCAATGCTTCAACAACAATTTCTTAGCCAGAAATCAGATGGCTAGAGACTCAAATGACTCTAATTTATAGATAAATACTCCAAGTGGAAAAATAACGGCTACTTTGCTTGATCTGTGTCAAAATAATCTCGGTCATCGAAAAATACTTGATCATCTTTTAATCTTAGCCGTTGAATTTTTATTTTTGAGGAATTTTCAAATTTATCATTTAATTCATTTTTTATTAGCTCAAAATAATTAATTTTGAGCTAATTTCCTCAAAATTTTGACTTTGACTTGACCACCAAAGTCCAAGGGTCCAATTCTTCTTGAAATATCCAATATTCCTTTTGTGGAGGACCTCCAAAAATTAATTATTTTAAGACCCATGAAATATTCCACTTGGAGAATTTCATTTCTCTATGAATTTAATTTTGACTCTAATTAATTAAATTTATGGCTCATGATTTTAATTTATTTTTTCCTAAAAATTTAATTAATTGACACTTGAGGGGACTTAAGCCAATTCTCCCCACGATCAGTTTCATATTGACTTGGGTGTGGAATTACATATGTTTATTAACGAATTTTTTCATATAGAGATAATTGAAAATTAAATAAAATTTGAACTTAATAGAGATGACAAGGGAGAACAATGTGAAGGACTTTGATAAGCAATATGGAATGAGTTGGAATTTGAAGAATTGGACATTTGATATTATTGAGATATTGTGCCTGCATTTGAGAAAGACTAGAAATAAAATTTTGTGTGCATATCTAAAATGACTCTTGAGAACCATATAACCATAATCTGAATTTCAATATAGTTTTCAAACCATTTTTCGACAATAAGACGACTTTAAGCAAAAAATGTATACTATGAACTCCTGCAATTCATATGGATGCATCCTAAAGGATAATTTGAGATTAATATGTCATTTTATGTGAAAATAAAATTTCAGATAGATTTTAAACCCTATCAGTGCGCTTATTAGAACAAACCGCACAAATGTGTTTAAATCATAACAACACTAGGACGATCAAATAATACCTGCACCGATTTTTGGAATTTCAAAAAATATAAAATATGTTATCATATAGGTGCTCTTGTACCAAAACACACCAGCATGTTTAAATATAAAAAAACATCGATATTCACTTGCTTCTGGAATTTAAAAAATAAAAACAAATTGAAATATCTCAGTGCTCTTATAATAATTGCAATACTGATGCATTTAAATAAAAACCACACCGTTACCTTAAAAAAATTAATCGTACCATTTTAGTATTTCGAAAAAAAGAATTGTATCATGTCGGTGTGTTGAAAAAATTTGGTGCCCCGACAATGTCGGTGCACTTTTATTATAAACGCATTGGTGCACTTTACTATTGAACGCACTAATGTTCAAATAAAGTGAAAAAAAAAATTGCTATTTTTTTCTTATTTTAAATTCAAAACCAAGCGGCAATTGATTTTTTCAAATCTAATTTCACAAATTCTTTTATATAGTAAAAACTTATTCACTATTTTATTAATTTTCCCAAAATTTTAAGGCAGTGATTTGCAAGAGAGAGACACCGGGAGAATTGTGCAGTAGCAAAATACTTTGGAGGAGCAGAACTATTCAGAAAATCAAAAGATGAAAGGTATGGTGATTCACTCAAAACTCTACATAGTAAATTTTATTGTTTATTTTACTAATAATTTTTTTTACAATTTCTATTAGGGTTTAATTAAAAGAGAGATCATTTGCAAGAGAGACATGATAGGAGCACTGTGGCGTAGAAAAATATTTTGGAACCGTAGGAAGATTACAATTTTAAAGGTATACTGATTCATTCAAAACCTTGGATAAAAATATAAAAAATAAAAATAAAAATCCTTTTTAAAGTTTTTTACAATTTCTATTAGATTTATATACAATTCAGGAAAATAAATAAATTAAAACCCTGTATAATAAAAAATTTACTATTGATTTTACTAGTAAGAATTTTTATGATCTTTGTTCCTATTTAGATTTTAAAAAAATAAATAAATAAATTATTCAATACTTACCATAAATCTTTGCTTCTTTTTTCCTATGTGATTGCAAAATTTCACCTTAGAGTTTAACTCCCTCTACTACTTCACAATTAAAGTTTTTCATTTTAGGCATTTTAGATTTAATGTGTTTGTATACTTACTATATATAGGGCATTTGACATGTGAAGTAGGAGGCTGCTATAATTATAGTCTACATTAATAGCCAACAAGAATATTAATTAGGTATAATAAACATATGTAATATCCTTATTGTCAAGAAATTGGGTTGCTACTAGAATTCATATGCTCAATGGGTAATTCCACGACACAGTATGATCTAGTAGACCAAGTGATTTGTAATAAAATAATTTAGTCAATTAGCTTAAATTATTCCCACATCACTTTTACATAAGGCTCAACTAGAACACTAAGACTAACCTAATGCTTTGACGAAAAATTCCACCCTATTTTTGGGGTGAGAAAATGCTAATATATATGTTAGTTACCTAAGCGTGATCTATTTTCAAGTATTTTAATTTTGGATGGTATTCTTGCAAAGGGTAAAATAAAAATAGCCATGCAAATATCTAAAAGTCATGCATGACTATTGCAACCATATCCATCAATTATGGCATAAAATATGTGAGGCAATTATCCACATGACATTATATTGTGCAATGGCTACAACAATACTTTCAAGTTATGTTCTAATCAAATGTTTGAAAAATAGTTATTCAATAATTTTGAAAATAAATATTTTTTTTCAAAGTTAAACTTTATAAGTTGCATTGGTCAATTCTAAATTAATAGTTGTCAACAAAAAATTGATTGTTAGAGCCTTGCCTTGGTAGGAATTAATAAGTGTTATTACAAATACTATGAGTCTATACCACGTGCTCGAAATACCATAACTCATTTCATGTGACACTCATTCATATGACATTTTTTTAAATGAATAAATTTAATTAAAAGGGAAAAAAAGACATAACTATCTCAAGCTTTACTTTGTATATATTAATAATATTCTAAAATATTCTAAAAAACTTAAATCCTAACTAAAATTTTGGAAATCTTACTCTATAATAGACATATCCATAGACACAATAATCTATAAAATGTTAATGGAAAAGAAGATTGAGACTTCTCAAATGCTCTAAAGAGATGGGTGACCATTTTGTGTCCATTTAAAATATCCATGGTGTGTAGTTGAAAAGATTTTTATTTTTTAATAATTTAATAATTAATTATACAAGAAAGAGGTTGCTATAATTGTAGTCTACATTAATATCCAACAAGAATATTAATTAGGTATTGTCAAGGAATTGGGTTGCTACTAGAATTCATATGCTCATGGGTAATTCCACGACACAATATGATCTAGTAGACCAAGTGATTTGTAATAAAATAATTTAGCTAATTAGCTTAAATTATTCCCAAATCACTTTTATATAAGACTCAACTAGAACATTAGGACTAACCTAATGCTTTGACGAAAAATTCCACCCTATCTTTGGAGTGAGGCTCGAGGGAAAAACTTTTTCCGATCATCCGTGTTTAGAAACACAAATGAATCAGTGAGACAAAAAACCTAATCGGATGAAACTCTTACTAAAATAATAGGCTTACATAGGTTGTTACATACATTCATAGTATTACTAGCATCATTTACATTACATAACTTGCAGAATGGGTTTATAATGACACATAAACTGTTGATAGATGATCCTATCCTGTTGAAAAATTTGGTACTTCCGCTTCCTTGGAACTTTGACAAAAATTGTGCAACAAGGTCTAAAATGGGCATCAAAACAAAAATGTACAACCAAAATCAAATTTATAAGAACCAATAGGGTTCAAGCTGATTTTGTCAACCATGGGGGATGATTCACCATTTTTGGAAATAATAAAATAATAATAATAATTTAAATTTTCAACTTATCTTCCTATGGTTTTATTCAAATTTCGAGTGGGAACACTTGTTGAATGAAAATTTTAATTCCGTATTCAAGGAGTACCCATGTTGCATACTTTCGATGGACCTTTCTACACGAAAAATGAGAAATACATGAAAAAACATGATTGCAATCATGTTTTTTCATGTATTTCTCATTTTTCATGTAAAAGGGTCAATCAAAAGTATGCAACATGGGTACTCCTTGGATGAGGAATTAAATTATGCATCTAACGAGTGCTTCTGCTCGAAATTTGAGTTAAACCGTAGGGAGATAATCTGAAAATACGAGTCAAAAAAGTAGGTTTTTTTCCCTCTAAAATTTGATGATGTAATCTAACCTTATTTTATTATTTCCACTATTGTTTTATAGTACTCCTTAGGAGGCCCATTTTAGGCCTCAAAATTTCTCTAATGAATCCATTCGAATTATGGCAAAGAAGATATCGCCACCTTTATTATAAGATATTGCCAGTCTTGAGTCAAATGGTTACGGGTATGCCCAAGTTGAAGGAAGGACATGAAGAAGTTTGTAAAGGGTGTGCTCTTGGAAAAAGTGTGAAGAAGTCATTCCCTAGCAGTGACTCAATATTCAAAGAAATTTTGGACCTAATTTATTTTGATGTCTGTGGTCCAATGTCTGAAAAATCACTTGGTGGTCATCTATACTATGTAACATTTATTGATAACTAATCTAGAAATACTTGAATCGATTTCTTGAAGTCTGAAGATGAAGTGTTTAATAAGTTCTAGGAATTCAAGGCCGAAATTGAGAACATGACAGAAAACAAGTTTAAGACCTTAAGATCTGACAATGGAGGCAAATATACATCTAAAGACTTGTAGCTTTTTGTAAAGGAGTTGGGACTAAGAGGGAATTGATAGTCCTCCATAATTCTCAACAGAATGGTGTAGATGAAAGAAATAATCGATCCATTGAAGAATGGATTAGAGTTATGATACATGATCAAGATCTTCCCAAATTCCTATGGGGAGAAGCCTCCATGACAACAATATACATTCAAAATAGAAGTCCTCACAAAATTCTTTGTGACATGACTCTATAAGAATATTTTACTAGAAAGAAGCCCAATGTTGACCATCTAAGAATATTTGGTTGTCCAGCCTACATTGACATTCCCAAGGACAAGATAAATAAGTTGGATCCCTTAGGCATGCAAGGAATCTTCGTTGGCTACAATGATTCATCTCAAGCATATTGGATCTACATCAAAAGACAATGTCACATTGAAGTAATAATACGTGTCACATTTGATGAAAGTATTACATACAAAAAGTCCAAGGATATCCCCACCGACTCTGATGATGAAAAAGGACTTGTCTTTCCTAGTGAAGATAGTTCAATACAAATTAATCCCCTAAAACCTGCAGTTGATCATCATTAAGAAGTAGAAGGACCAAGTGAACCTCTGGACCCTGATATCATTCCAGAAACCAAAAAGAAACTTTCTTGGCTTAGAACATCTTTGAAGGAAGTTAATAGGCATGCAGCTCTAAGTAGAACATTGAAAGAAAGAAAGAGACCCAAAAGGTATTCTAGTTATGTATCATTTATGACCAAGCTCATTGAATCAGAATCCTCTACTTATGTAAAGGCAATTTAACAACAAATATGGAAGAATGCAATGATGGAAGAATATCAATAAAAAATGAAGAATGATGTTTGGGAAATTTTTCCTAGGCTCGAAGGTAAATCTGTCGTGACTTCCAAGTGGGTTTATAAGATTAAGCATGTAGTTGATGGAAGCATCGACAAATACAAGGCAAGATTTGTGGCTAGAGGATTCTCCCAATAAGAGGGAGTTGACTATGATGAAAATTTTGCTCCAACAACTAGGTATACAAAAATTAGAACTCTTATTTATATTGTAGCTTCTATACGATGGAATATATATCAAATGGATGTGAAGACTGCTTTTCTTAATTGCACAATTGATGAAGAAGTATATGTAGAACAACCTCAAGGATTTCACGTCCATGGGTAGGAGTCCCATGTTTTTAGATTAAATAAAGAAGGATATGGTTTAAAATAGGCTCCTATAGCATGGTATGATCGTATGGATTCCTATTTGATAAGGCTTGGTTTAGTTAAAAGTGTTGCAGATTCGAATCTACATATCAAAGTGGTAAAGAATGAACCAACGATCATATTTCTATATGTGGATGACTTATTAGTGACAAGTGTAGAGCATCTCATTATTCATTGTAAGAGGGAGCTAGTAGTAGAATTTGACATGAAGGATCTTGGATTGATGCACTATTACTTGGGACTTGAGATTTGGCATAAACTTGATGAAATCTTTCTTGGTCAAGGAAAATATGTGATCAAGATCCTACAAAAATTTGGGATGATGGATTGTAAGCCAATGGAACCTCCTAAGATAACTGAATTAAAAAAGATACATATTATTTGTTGTAAATACTTTGAGCCAATTTTAGATGGAGCCCATGTGAAAATTCTTGAATTTAACACATGAGAAACCCCTACTACATTTTCTGCTTTACTATCTCCTACTTGTTCTTATTTAAATGCATAAATATCGAAGTAAACACAAATGTAGCCTTCACAAACATACAGATCAACAACTGAAATAAACTGAGACAACACAAGGGACATCGTTATTTTTGGACAATCATCCCCAGAAAAACCCAATGCGGGAAACTTGGTGCAACATATAGAGGGTTTTATTATTAAGCAGATTCTGAACACAACTAGGGTGCCAGAAATGGCTCACCCTTCAGAGAATATCCTTAGCAGCAATACCACTATCCAGAGATAGATATTTTGGTTGATCAGTGACCAGATGAACAATCCTACAGTGGCTCTGGTTGTTCCTTGTATTGGACAACGAAAGATGCTCCATGCACTCCTCAAGAACTGTGTCACCCCCTTCTGAACTGTGTCACCCTCTCTGGCTCTGCATAAACTAATAATCTCTCAGTTTGTCCCACTGAATCACCTTAGCACAACCTCTAAAGCTCTATGCGTCTTCTGCGTCAGCCTCTACGGCCTCTGCATCAGCTACTTTAGCCCTCTGCGTCCTCTACTCTAGCCTCCTTAGCCTCTGCGTCAGCTCTCCTAGGCTTTGCGCTGCCTCTATGATATGTATTCTTCGGCCTCATGCCAAACTTCCCCTTACTGAAACTGATCTCTTGTTCGATTTCCTCAGCAATCCTCGCTGTTGATGAGCCTCGGTATTGCAACAAGAATGTTGCAACTCCCAAGGCTACCGACTTTAATTATCAACCCAGGGTTCGTACAAACTTAAGAGGTATCAACACTATATGTGCAACATACAATGTGTCCTTCCTTTGATGTCATGATGTAATAGAGTGCATGTATTGAAGTCAAATCCTAAACTAATTGCAGAAAATGAAATGTTCGAAATGGAACCTTAACCTATTGCAAGAAAGACATTACAAGGAAAGAGACTGAAATTAAAATGATAAAACACACCATTTTCTAACTAACCCCTAAGAGGCTTTTCTTCAAAAGAATGCTAAGTTAACATGTATGCAATCCTACTATCCTAAGCATGCAAATTCAAACCATCAAACCTTCTACTGTTGTGCATGTAAATGAATAAAATAAATATGTTTTTCTTTGTCTTTTTTTCATGTGAGAGTGTGAAAGCTAATCTCTTTTGTTGATGTGGCATGTGGCTTGGAGATGATGTTGAATGGTTAGAAGTCTTGGGAGACAAGTAGGGACCCTTTTCTAGCTTCCTAAAGGATTTTTCCTCAATTCGGCTTCAAAACAGGATTTCCTACAGGATCCCCTGAAAACCTACAGGATACATCCAAGAGCAAAAGGATGGATGTTGAAGGTGATGGAAAGCTTAAGGAAGGTGGTTGGTGGATGGAATGAGGTAAGGGAGTGCCTAGGACCACTTCAGAACTCAAAACCAAAGTTGGGAGATGGATGGATTTGCTCAAAAATCTTGGAGAAGTTTCCTTGTGAAATGATGAAATTGGTGAGGGTTTAGTGAAAGAAAGTGATGACCATGGGTGGATGAAGTTGGGATGAGGTTGTTGACTATGAAATCTCTCTGTACTCCTGAAACACCTACACTACATCAAACATTGACATTTACCCAAAACTCACGCAAACAAGAAGAATTTCAATTATCTAACGGAAATATAATTTCATGAGCTAGATGTCTACTTCATGCATGAGGTAAAACTTGTAGCATTATATAAAAAATTGATGAGATGTAATGTAAGACTGAAGATAGAAAAATGGAAATCAAATCCTACCCTTGAAAACTAGCAAAATGCTGAGCTAAGTGAGGAGAAAGAGGATTAAAATGGTATTGATGGCATGGAGGTCAAGTAGAGGCCTAATCCCAGCTTCAATGATGATTTTTCTCAATTCAGGCTCAAAACAGGATTTCCTATAGGATGTTACGGGATTTTCTACAAGATGTTACAGGTTTATTATACGAACTTATAATTCATCGAATGACCAAGAAAATCAAATCCAAATTCAATGGGACAAATTTTGTTATTAACTAGGATGTCTTAGATCCCCATTCTAAGTGGAATCACTCAAAAATACCTTTGTTAACCCATGCTAAAAAATAGAAAATCATTACTAGTCGAAAATCTAGAAATTTGAGAACTAGTGAGCTAGTAAATCTAAAAAATGGCTAACCTAATCAAGTGAAAATGCTGTGGGGTGATTTTTGTTATGAAATAGAATTTTTTTGTGATCTAATACAAGTGGAACCAACTCGATTTAAGCTCGTTAACATGCTCTGAAAATAGCAGAAATGTATTGTTCTTTGCCACAAAGGAGTTTCAGAAATCTAGATTTGGAAATAAGAAGACTAATCCAAGAAGCTCGATGATTACTATTAACTTACAAGTCTTTTCCAATGATGAAATAATGCTTGTGATCTTGCAAAATAACTTACATTAACCATTTAACTCAATCCTACAACAAGAAATCATTAATACTAAATGCAGAAATAGAAAGAAATAAAAACAAGAGATGCATGTGAATAAGAACTGAAAAGAAGGAAAGAAAATGATACAAAAGGGCTCTTAGGCTCCTAGGATGTCCAAGCCCAAAGAAACTTAGAGACATATGGAGGAGAACAAGATTTACAAGCTGAACATGACACCAATCTTCATTATTCCATCAACACAATTACATCCCTGCAAGAAAATACAATGGAGTTGTAGAAATACTAGTTCTCTCCACAAAAACACTAATGAAAATCTATCCCTAGAGGAAAATTCGACTTGGTACTTATACGAAATGATTAGGAATCATTCCTCATGAATGGAGGAAGATTTCCCTACCAAAATCCCTTGATTAGTGGATCTAGTCCCCAATACTAGGAATCTACATTAAATGGCAGGGAACACATTCCTAGATTTTCTCAATCATTGGAATTCTACAATCTATGCCATAATTCCATAATATCTTGTTGATTTATTATTTATTATTGATCCTCCTGTAGTAGGGAACAAGTCCCTAAATTATCCCCTCCTCCAAATCTTCATAATCTGCCCAATATTCTCATAATATTCCATAAAAATAAATAATATTAGGCACAAATATCCAATTATTCATAAACCTTCCTAATGAATATTAAAGTTAAAAATAAATTATCTAATGCAGAAAGAGGGGTTTAATGTGTTGAAGGATGGTCATAGGCCTTAAATTATTGTTTAATTTAGAGGTATGAGCCTTAATTTATGTCTAATTTAGAGGCCCATCATACCCTCTGCTGAAAGTGTTGCTCATCCTCTGAGCAATTTAGTGACCTCATTGTGCTTCATCCATGGCCTTGGTGGCCTCTCTCTTGTGCATTAAGAATCTTGGTTGTAAGTTCTGCAAGTACAAGCCCAAAAACATATTTGTGCAAATAAAAATCATTGTTTCTTGAGACCATTAGCTTGTCTTCTTCCCCTTATTCAAGATGAATTCTTGAATATTTTTTAGTTTAGCAAGGTCTCCCATATCCTTATCAACCTTCTGCTACCTTGTTCCACCATTTGGACACCTCTAAAACCTTCAAATTGTCTTTAGATGAGAACTAGGACATCCTGTAATAATGTTTAGTCAAACCTACATGAAACCCTGTTAAAACTACATGAATTTTTTTTTTATTATAAATGATATTCTGAGCCTAGGACAAGCCCTCAACTTGACTCTCATCACTACAATTTGAGTTTTGTTTTAATGGTGAATGCCTCATTTCCTTTTTTTCCTTATTCTTCTTTCCTATGGCCTAGATGACTGCCTAATGGCCTTGGAGTTCTCTGTTTTGATTAGGTCTCTCTTAAGCTCTGCCATCTTGGGGTTTAGCATAATTTGTTCATTTCTTCCTTCTTGTAGCAACATTCTGCCTTCCTGTAGTAGTCATTCCTCCTCTTTCAGGGTATTCTAACTATATGGGAGTGATGAGAAATGATGAAGAGGGATTGGATGATGATGCTAGGGCTCAAAGGGAGTAGTGTAGGTTTGTGAAAATGGAGAGGATGCTCTGTTTTTTTTTTTCGCGATTGAAATGGGATGGATGAATGATGAATAGATAGTGAATATGAAGTGGATGGAGTGCTTGGAGTGCTGTGGTGACTTGGCCTTTGCAAAAACTTCTTCTTTTAACTACTATTCCCATTCCTTGAAATCATCACCCTTTATAATTTGACTTTTCAACATTGCATGAGTGAAGGAGTGAGTTGCAATTAACTAGTTGAAGGCGGTTGAGACTGCTGACCCATCCTTGGCTTATAAAACCTCATCTCTCATGCATTGACAACAATTTTCTAAGTATAATATGCTCAAGAGAAGAGGTCAAGTATATTGCATACCTATACCTACCTAATGGTTGTTGGAGAGACTTGCATGTTGTTGCTGAGTTGATGTTGATGTGTAGGTGTTGGATGGTGATGTTGATTATCTTGATGCTACTGCTAAGCTCTGGAGGAGCTTCTTTGACCTCTGGATCTCCATGTTGAAGCTGACCGCAAATCTTTGGCTACTTCATCATCATATCCCCTCAATTTTTCAAAGAAACCCATCCAATTGTGCCTTGTGAATATCTCTAGTATAGGAGGGTGCTGATGAATCCTCATTGTGTTGATGGGTTCCCCCTGCTTATCACTTCTTGATGAATCCAACCTCTATTTTTCCCTTTTAAAACTTCTCACTGTCAATCCTGTAGGTGTTGTTCTATCTCCTGTAGGATCTTGTAGGTTTTCAGGGAATCCAATAGGTTTTAAGGATAGTGACTTGTTTTGTCCATATCTCCCAAATAGTAAAATATATTGACCTAAATCTTTTTGATCATGTTTCCATCATCATTATGCACCTCCGCATAAAAACAATTTGGTCAATGGATGCACGGATCTCAAGAAAAACTAAAAATGGCTAAAGGTGATGGAGGTTGATTTCTTGGAAACCGTGCATTGGAATTTGCTGAAATTGCTTGGGCATGTTACCATCATCCATATGCATCTCCCCATGAATTTTTTTTTTAAATGGATGCACAAATATGGAGAAAATGCAAAAATGGTTGTAGGTGATGGAGGTTGATTTCTCGAGAATTGTGCATTGGAATTTGTTGAAATTACTTGAGCATGTTACCATCATCCATATGCATCTCCCCCTTAAACAACTTGGAAAATGGATGCATGGTTTTCAAGTTATGGGAAAAACAAATTTCTGCTCTATGTATTTTTGTATCTTGTAGTAAAACAGAGCATCCTGTAGTTTTTTAGGACAACAAGCAAACTGAATGGTAGGAGCTTGAGAATGATGGGTGGATGGTGAAAATAGATGAGGGTGATGGATTGGCATGTCCTTGGCTTTGTTGGAGAATTTGAGCAAAGGAGGAGAAAGTCAAAATTTGACTAAGCTTGACCAATTTTTCTTTTGGTACCAACTTGTTTTTGTTGTTTGCAGATGTTGGAGAGTACATGCATTCATCAAAGAGATACATGAAGCAAAGATTTCTTTATTTTTCTTTTTTTCTTCTAGGCCTACTAGTCGCCTCAAGGAAGTTTTCAACTAGTAGGTCTGCCTAGGCGTCTCAAAGGAGGTTTTCACCTAGGATCTTTTCTTTTTTCCCAACCCATTGACCGCCTCATGGAGATTTTCAATCAATGAGCCAATCTAAGGCGCCTGAGATTTTTATTTTTATTTTCTGTTATTTTTTATTTTTTATTTTTTTCTTCTACCCTACTCTACTTGAAAAACAAAATCACTTTCAAGTATAAGAATACTTCCAATGGAGCCATGTGCACATCAAGATGATAGACAAAATGATGTGGAGGCTTGAAATGTATGCTTTGACATGTACCTGGATTTGAGAGATCAAATGATTTGACTTTGATGATATCAAGCACATTTGAAGAAGAGGGTATTGCTACAACTTAATGACTGTCTGGAACCATATTTCAATATAGTTGTGATGCCCCCGGTCCACTTGCTGATTTGGATCATCTTGGATGTCTTCTTCTTCCATGACCTTCAAGTCTTCCTCTTTTTGTTGGTTGATCTCTTGAATACATGGAGGATTTGATGGTAACCATGAGAGAGCTTTCTCAATCTCTGATTTTGTTGTCTACTCTTCATCAAATGCAACCCATGGTTCTTTGATCTTCTCTTTTTTCTTTTGCATGTTGTCCTTCAATGATATCAAGATAATCTCTATTTTGCAATACTCTTTGTGAGCTATGGTGAATACCATTGAGCTCAAGAGGAGATGTTTGGAAGTGTTGTACCTCAGCATTGTAAGTGGGCTGAGCTACTTCAATGTGTGGGTTTGGAAATGGTGGTACATGTAGTTGAGTGAGAGTGTATATTTGAGATGGATGTGAATGGGGTTGTGGTTGTGGTGGAGGTGAATGGTAGGGATAACATGGAGTTGGGTATGGAGGATATTGATTAAAATATTGAGGATATTGTGCATGGCTCCCATAAGTTCCTTGCCAACCTTGTTGCCAAGATTAGTTTTGGGGTTGAGATGGCAAATGTTGCCAAGGAAAGGGTGTGTTCCAATTACTTTGAGGTGGATGTGCATAAGCTTGAAATTGTGAATTAGGCTTTTAAATCATATCAGGCTTAATAGGTTGCCATGGTCCTCTTGGAGCTACATAACATTGCTGCATTGGCAATTGACTTGCTTCATTGTCCTCTTGGTGAACTTACTTCAACCTTGGTAATGAGGAGCAACATTTAACATCATGTGATTCTGCATGGACAACACAAACATCTTCTTTTTGCTCATTTTGTATTCTTAACATTTCTACTTGTTTGGTTAGATTGCTAAGAATTTATGTTTTAAAGTCATCAAACAAATTTCCAAGTTTATCTTGACTTACCAATCTTGATGTTGATTGCCTTACTCTTGCCTTTTCTCTTGATATGTGTTTGCATGTTTCAGAAATTTCTTCAAATGATAATTGATATACATCACCTCTACTCATGAGATCAAGAATATCAATCCACTCATCCCTAATTGTTCTAAGTAAGAGGGTTTTTAGTGTGTCAGATCCTAAATGATGTAGTTTTTCCCTCTTAACATTATACATGAACCTCTCTATTAGATCCTCTAGACTATCATCTTCTCTTTGATTCATTCTAAAGATTTCTTATTTAAGATCATGATCATAAAGATCTTTTGCATATCATTCCATGATCTTATTGAATTAGTCCCTAAACTCATGAACCATTTAAGAGCTCTATCCTTAAATGTTGCCAGAAACAATCTAAACTTTTGAGTTTTTAATAAGTAACCATAAGAACTACAAACAATTTCGAATTCAAAGAGAAGGGTTTCCAGATCCTCTGAACCGAGAACATGAAATTTTTGAAGAAAATATGGAGGGATTTTCTTCATGTGCACACAACCATCAGTGTCATGAATGGGAAATCCGAGAGGACCTTCCTCATTGTCATCATCTCCATCCATTTCTTTTACATTCTTTGCCATATTCTTTTTCTACCTATAAAACTGAATGGTGATGTGGCTCTTACTGCACCACGTGATCAAATGGGGGGGTGGGTTGGTGTTGGAGATTTTTTTGTTTTTATGATTGAATGAGAACACTAATGCAATGCACTTTTCTATTTTTGAAATGAAATATGCCTAATGCAATTATTTTTTGTTTTTACAGAAAGTAAAAAGAAATGAATCAACTTGGGAAGCAAACAATGCATACTTTGACACCTCCTCGGCAACAGCGCTAAAATGTGATGAGCCTTAGTATTACAACAAGAATGTTGCAACTTCCAAGGCTACCGACTTTGATTATCAACCTGGGGTTCGTACAAACTTAAGAGGTATCAACACTATATGTGCAACATACAATGTGTCATTCCTTTGTTGTCATGATGTAATGGAATGCATGTACTGAATTCAAATCCTAAACTAATTGCAGAAAATGAAATGTTCGAAATGGAACCTTAACCTATTGCAAGAAGGAAAGTACAAGGAAAGAGACTGAAATCAAATGATAAAACACACCATTTTCTAACTAACTACTAAGAGGCTTTACTTCAAAAGAATGCTAAGTTAACATGTATGCAATCCTACTGTCCTAAGCATGCAGATTCAAACCATCAAACCTTCTACTGTTGTGCATGTAAATGAATAAAATAAATCTGTTTTTCTTTTTGTCTTTTTTTCATGTGAGAGTGTGAAAGCTAATCTCTTTTGGTGATGTGGCAGGTGGCTTGGAGATGATGGTGAATGGTCAAAAGGCTTGGGAGACAAGTAGGGACCCTTTGCTAGCTTCCTAAAGGCTTTTTCCTCAATTCGGCCTCAAAACAAGATTTCCTACAGGATGCTATAGGATTTCCTACAAGATGTCCTGAAAACCTACAAGATCCCCTGAAAACCTACAGGATATAGCCGAGAGAAAAAGGATGGATGTTGAAGGTGATGGAAAGCTTAGGGAAGGTGGTTGGTGGATGGAATGAGGCAAGGGAGTGCCTAGGACCACTTTAGAACTCAAAACCAAAGTTGGGAGATGGTTGGATTTGCTCAAAAATCTTGGAGAAGTTTCCTTGTGAAATGATGAAATTGGTGAGGGTTTAGTGAAAGAAAGTGAGGACCATGGGTGGATGAAGTTGGGATGAGGTTGCTGACTATGAAATATCTCTGTACTCCTGAAACACCTGCACTGCATCAAACATTGACATTTACCCAAAAATCATGTGAACAAGAAGAATTTCAATTATCTAAAGGAAATAGAATTTTATGAGCTAGTTTTCTACTTCATGCATGAGGAAAACTTTGTAGAATGATATAAAACATTGATGAGATCTAATGTAAGACTGAAGACAGAAGAAATGGAAATCAAATTCTACCCTTGAAAACTAGCAAAATGTTGTCCTAAGTGAGTTGCAAGAGGGTTAAAATGGTCTTGATGGCATCGAGGTCAAGTAGAGGCCTAATCCCAGCTTCAATGATGATTTTTCTCAATTCGCGTTCAAAACATGATTTCTTATAGGATGCTACAGGGTTTCCTACATGATGTTACAAGTTTATTATACGAACTTATAATTCATCTAATGACCAAGAAAATCAAATTCAAATTGGATGGGACAATTTTTTTTATTAACTAGGATGTCTTAGGTACCCATTCCAAGTGGAATCACTCAAAAAGAACTTTGTTAACCCATGCTAAAAAATAGAAAACCATTACTTGTCAAAAATCTAGAAATTCAAGAACTAGTGAGCTAGCAAATCTAAAAAATGCCTAAACTAATCAAGTGCAAATGTAGTGGAGTAATTTTTGTTATGAACTATAATATTTTTTTGATCTAGTGCAAGTGGAACCAACTTGATTGAAGCTCGTTAGCATGCCCTAAAAAATAGTAAAAATTTATTGTTCTTTGCCACAAAGGAGTCCAAAATCTAGATTTGGGAATAAGAAGACTAATCCAAGCAGCTAAATGATTACTATGAACTTCCAAAGCTTTTCCAAGGATGAAATAATGCTTGTGATGTTGCAAAATAACTTACATTAACCATTTAACTCAATCCTACAACAAAAAATCATTAATACTAAATGAAGAAATAGAAAGAAATAAAAACAAGAGATGCATGTGAATAAGAAGTGAAAAGAAGGAAAGAAAATGATACAAAAGAACTATGAGGCTCCTGGGATGGCCAAGCCCAAGGAAAATTAGAGACCTATGGAGGAGAACAAGATTTAGAAGCTGAGCATGACACCAATCTTCATTATTTCATCAATACAATTACATCCCTGCAAGAAAATACAATGGAGCTGCAGAAATACAAGTTCTCTCCACAAGAACACTAATGAAAATATATCCCTAGAGGAAAATTAGACTTGGTACTTATAAAAAATGATTAGGAATCATTCCTCATGAATGGAGGAAGCTTTCCCTACCAAAATCCCTTGATTAGTGGATTTGGTCCCCAATACTAGGAATTTGCATTAAATGGCAGGGAACACATTCATAGATTTCTCAGTCATTGGAGTTCCACAATCTGTGCCATAATTCCATAATATCTTGTTGATTTATTATTTATTATTGATCCTCATATAGTAGGGAACAAGTCCCTAAATTATCTCCTCCTCCAAATCTTCATAATCTGCCCAATATTCTCATAATATTCCACAAAAATGAATAATATTAGGCACAAATATCCAATTATTCACAAACCTTCCTAATGAATATATTAAAGTTAAAAATAAATTATCTAATGCAGAAAAATAGGTTTAATGTGTTGAAGGATGGTCATAGGCCTTAAATTATTGTTTAATTTAGAGGCATGAGCCTTAATTTATGTCTAATTTAGAGACCCATCAGCCGCAGAAAATCGAACTGACTAATTTCTCTTGGTATCTCGGTGTGTCTCCAACTGACCTTCAAGCATCCTCTTATACTTTTCCTGTTGACGATTCAACGACCAAGATTAAGTACCTAATCAACGACTAATATTAGATCTGGCTTGATCCTCGTCACTTAGAACTTTCTCACCCATTTTATATTAATACACATTAATATTTTATTTTTCCTAAGTTTCGACTTAGTGACCCATTAAAAATATTAATTATTTTAATATCTCTCCATCCAGGTGGAATTTTCCCAAATGATTTCTGGGTCTTGGAGATCTCATGTTCCTTAGCCTCTCTACCAATTTTTCATGGCTAGAGCACATCCAATGCTACCAAAAAATCAACACTCCCTCTTAGCAAGGAATGTGCTCTAGTAATGCTTCACCATAGAAACATCACACTGATCCTCTGCATCGGTACCTGTGATGATGCTTAGCCTACTGCCTCACATCCACTGCACTATTGCTGCCCATGACACTGCCACTGCCACTGCTACATTTGTACTGCAGGTCCCTCTCAACATGCTGGATCATGCTGCCCATAGCACTACCACTGCTAACTGCTGCACTACAACTCAGTTACCGAGAAGTAGGTAACTGACTTCCACCAAATACTGACATCTCGATCAGTCTGGAAGCTTCATGATGCTGAAGCTACCTCTGTTGCTATCCTGTGCTCCCTCTGTTTCCACTGTGCTACTGTGGACATCTTTATGTCTCTCGCATTGCTACAACCTCTACTACGTTGCGTCAAGCTTCTACACTGTTAGAAAATTATATATTACGGAGCAATGGAAAACATAAAATATTGCAGAGATATAAACACAGAAAATGCATAAAACAAGAGAGACACAAATATACGTGGTTCACCCAGTTTGGGCTACGTCCATCTCGAACAACTTGTCCTTCCCTTCTATTATCCAACAAAATGAAGAGACACAACCTACAACAAATCCGCTGTAATATCCTATGTTTTCTCTCACAGTCTCACACAACTACTTCTCACTTGGAGAATACACATATATTACACAGACTCAATACAATTCCCTCATACAAAGAGAGGGGTTGCCTTCTAGGGCAAAAAACCCTAAACTAAACATAAGTTCTACCGTCAGATCATCTGCCTAATGAACGGCCCAGATTGACTAGAAATTACTATACTTTTACAAGGCAATTTTACATCTGTTTTTAGCTTCGGGGGTGTTGCCCCCGAAACCCCCCGCCAGGGGGGGGCTCCCCAAAGGTCGTAGTGCCCCCCCCCTGGACCCCCCCTGCAGCAAATATTTTACGGGTGGCATTGCCGCCCCATTTCGAACTGGGGTCCAATGTGGCGATACCTTTGAATACAAAAGATAATCAGGCTCCACACCCAACAATATCCCACTTGGAGACTGATTATAGAAACTCCACCGCTGCTTCATTTTTTGGAAAATGACTCCTCTTTGGACCTGGTTATTTCTCATCTTCATCGTCATCCTTGAAGACCATTTGAAACTGAGCATATTCTCAGCTTCTCCCTGGTTACAACTTTTTTTAGCATATCTGTAGGATGATGGCTAGTGTGTATCTTTTCTAGCTTCAACTCTCCATATTCCAACACTGATTGTATGAAATGGTACTTGAGTGGTATGTGTTTAGTCTTGGAATGAAATGTTGAGTTCTTTTCAAGAAGAATGGAACTTTGGCTATCACTCTATAACGTGCCCATATCATGCTTCTTACCCAATTCACCCATAAACCTTTGTAACCAAATCATTTCTTTACTAGCCTCTGTAGCAGCAACATACTATGCTTCTGTTGTTGAAAGTGCAACAACACTTTGGATTTTTGAAACCCAACTGACAGCCGTTCCACCAACAGTAAATACATATCCTATAGTGCTCCTCCTGTTATCTCTGTCACCTGCCATATCTGCATCAACATCTCCCTGTAGAGAAATGTTTGAACCACCAAAGCATAATGCTTGATTTGTGGTACCTTTCAAATATCTGAGAATCCATTTCACTGCCATCCAATGTTCCTTTCCTAGATTGTTCATATACCTACTTACAATTCCCACTGCATGGGAAATATCAGGCCTTGTGCAAACCATTGCATGCATTAAGCTTCCAACTGCTAATGCATATGGAACTTTAGACATATAATCTAAGTCTTCTTGGGTCTTTGGGCACATTTCCTTACTAAGTTTGAAATTTCTAGCAAAATGTGTACTAACTAGTTTTGCATTGTGCATATTAAATCTTTTCAACACCTTTTGTATGTACTCATTCTGAGACAATGTTAATTTACGATTTTTCCTGTCTCTAGTTATTATCATACCAAGGATTTGTTTTGCAGCTCCCAAATCCTTCATAGCAAATGAATTTGCCAATTTTCTTTTGAGCACATTTATCTCCTGCATGTTAGACCCTGCAACAAGCATGTCATCTACATACAATAACAATATAATATAGCTGCCATCATTTTGCTTTTTCAGATAAACAAAGTGATCAGAGTGACATCTAGTATAACCTTGTTCAGACATAAAATTTTCAAATTTTAGATACCACTGCCTTGGAGCCTGTTTTAAGCCATACAAGCTCTTCTTCAACCTGCACACTAGTTTCTCCTTCCCTTTCACTTCATATCCTTGTGGCTACTATATATATATCTCTTCCTCCAAATCCCCATGGAGAAAGGTTGTCTTTACATCTAACTGCTCAAGATGCAAATCTTCAACTGCTACTACACTTAAAATAGTTTTGATTGAAGTCATTTTAACAACAGGAGAAAATATTTCATCAAAATCAATACCTTTCTTCTGTGCAAACCCCTTCACCACAAGTATAGATTTGTATCTTTGTTTTCCTCCATCTTCTTCCTTCAGCCTATAAACCCATTTATTCTTCAATGTAGTTTTTCCTGCAGGCAACCTGACTAAGTCCCAAGTCTGGTTATGCATTAAGGAGTCCATCTCTTCTTCCATGGCTACCTCCCACTTCTTCCTGCTTTCAACCTGCATTGCTTCTTCATAACATTCGGGTTCACTAGAATCAATCAACAATAAATAATATAATGAAGGAGAGTATCGTTCAAGGGGTCTACTTATCTTGGTAGATCTTCTAACACCACTTTCAGGTGTTTGGGGTGTGTGTTGCTGTTGTGGTGGTTGTTGTTGTTGTGGTTGTTGATTATTATTATTTTCAGGCACCTTTACTTTTTCAGTGATTTCATCAAGAATTGGGTATTCCTTGTTTTCTTTTTCCTGTTTCTTTTCCTGCAACTGATTCTTATATAATACCTTTTCATTGAATATTACATCTCTGCTCCTAATGATTTTGTGAATTTCGTAATCATATAAGCGATAACCAAAATCATTAACACCATATCCAATAAAGATACATTTCTTTGACTTTTCCTCAAGCTTTGTTCTATTTTCTTTATCAATATGGACAAAGGCCTCACAACCAAAAGGCTTTAAAAAAGAGTAGTTTACCTTTTTACCTGTCCATGCTTCCTATGGAACACCACCATCCAAGGAACTTGAAGGCCCTTTGTTTATTAGATAAACAACAATATCTACAGCATTTGCCCAAAATTGTAAAGGCAATCCTGCATGCAATCTCATGCACCTTGCACGCTCCATGATTGTTCTATTCATCCTTTCTGACATACCATTTTCATGTGGTGTTCTTGGAACTGTCTTCTCTCTATGAATTCCATGCTCTGAACAATACCTATCAAATTCTTTGCTACAATATTCACCTCCATTGTCTGATCTGAGACACTTTAATTTATTTCCTGTCTCAATCTCAACCAAAGTTTTCCATTTCTCGAAAGTATCAAATACATCAGATTTATTCTTAATACAATAAATCCAAGTTTTTCTAGTTGCATCATCAATAAAAGTAACATAATAATGAGAGCCACCGAGAGATGATACCTGAGTAGGTCCCCATACATATGTATGCACAAGATCTAATTTTTCTCTCTTCTTTTCTTTCCCAACTCTAAGAAATCTGAATTTCTTCTGTTTTCCATAAATCCAATTCTCACAGAAGTCCAAATCAACATTCTTAAAACCCGACAACAAATTCCTTGAGTGAAGAATCTTCATCCCCTTTTCACTCATGTGTCCAAGTCTATGATGCCATAATGTTGCATCTGCTCCTTTGGAAGTTAAAGCATTAACAGAGTTAGAAATACCATTGCATAAATACAATGTACCAACCTTTTCGCCTTTTGCTATTACCAGGGCTCCTTTGGTAACCTTCCAAGCTTTATAAGTGAACGTTGTCACACAACCTTCACCGCCTAATTGCCTTGTTGAAATCAGATTTTTCTTTAGATCTGGAACATGCCTTACCTCCTTTAGTAGCCATTGCTTTCCATTCTACTGTTTTACAAGAACCTTACCCATTCCAACAATTTTACAGGGTTTATCATCACCCAAACGAACTTGTCCAAAATCTCCTTGAACATAGTCATGAAAGTATTTCTTATCAAGTGTGGCATGGAATGAGGCCCTTGAATCTACCACCCAGGAATCGGTAATATTTTCGAAAGAAAGAATCAAATCATCTTGTAACACCTCACCTGTCACATTTTCTTCATGACTGTTTTCATGATGTGCATCTCCTTCTTTTCCCTTCCGAGATCTACAATCTTTCTTTAAGTGTCCTTTCTTTCCGCATTTCTAGCACACTATCCTCGATCTAGACTTGGATTTGCCTTTCCTTGACTTACTGCGATATCCCGAGCTCTTTCCTCTTTCCATATTTCTTCCCCTAGACTCTACACTCAAAGCATTACCCGATGTCTCACCAGATATTTTCCATCGCATTTCCTCACTAAGGATAGCACCGACAACATCATCAAACTTTAAAGTACTAGATCCAAAAACAGAGTTACTAATGGCCATTACTGTTATAGACATTTTTGTGCCTTGCATCACTGAGCATGAAATGTCAATAATCAAGGGATCCAAAGTCCCTAAACATGTTGTTCCTACCCCTAGAGGAACAAGGCCAGCAAACCACAGCAGTTTACAAAAGTTCTCCACCTGAAAACACTCAAAAACAAGGCAATTCTGGATCATGTCAACTGCTCCACTGAGCATCTGCGCTGAATGTCAACTGCTACACTGGCTACCTCCGCTGAATGTCAACTCCAACACTGGCTACCTGCGCTGAACGTAACTGGACAAGTGGCAGGCTCATTTCTCAAGGTGTCAATGCCCAGGAAGCTTCCAAAATGACACTTGGGTCAGGGAATTCGACTGGTGATGAGTAAGAGGTTCCAAATCTCCAAGTGGAAGCAAGAAGCTCCAAGTGGACTCAAGAACTGAAGTGGGAGAGGACACTAGTCAGTTTCATACCAGCCTCAAGCTGACTCATCCTCTCTCCAAAACTCCTATATATAGATCTCTCTCCATGAGGTCAAGGAGGCTGGATTGTATTGCAAAGAATTGTTGTTGGATTGTGGTTGGATCATTGGGTGTTTATGCTTTTGAAAGGGGCTGAAGAAGGAATTCCTTGCTGCTGGGAAGGAGATGCTGGGTTGGAACCCTATGGGTTGTATCTCTTCCTGAACCCTGTTTATCAATCAATAAAGCTTCTTGGTTCTTTCCTATATGCTGGTGTTTATTGTATGATTTGCATTAGTGTATTTGATTTACTTCTAATCCTGAATCATTTATGAATATGTATATTTGCCTTTGTATTGTGTCCTTCTCTTGTTGCATGTAGCTGTTCTCTTGTCACAGGTAGCTGCTCTCTTGTGATCTCGTGGGAGCAAAAGCGAGGAGGCAAGTAGCTGTGGACACACAAAGGGAAAGATCTAGATCGAGGGACAACCGAAAGATAACGGTAAGTCTACCAATCTCCTCTCTTTCATTTTCATAAAGGAAAGAAACCGAAGTAGCTGCATTCGTTTGTTGCTAAGGCACTATCACGCCTTAGGTGGAAAGGATCGTCCTGCATAGGCATTTTTCCCCACAAAAATTACTAAACCATTCCAACTTTCTGGTAATGAGCACAAGAATAACAGAGCTTTAACTTCATCATCAAAGTTTACCCCTACAGAACATAACTGACTTGTAACAGTATTAAAATCATTTAAATGGTCTGCAACAGATCCACCTTCCGACATCTTCATATTAAATAATTGTTTCATAAGAAATACATTGTTTGAGGCTGAGGGTTTTTCATATAGTTTCTCCAACACCTTAATCAAACCCTCTGCCATTGTTTCCTTCGAAATGTTGAAGGCGACTGATGCTGCGAGGCACAACTCTATTGTTCCAAGTGCCTTTCTATCGAGAAGGTTCCATTCTTCATATGTCATTCCCATCGGCATCTTTGTTTTTCCACCCAATGGTAGGTACAGATCTTTCTGATACAGATAATCTTCCATCTACATCTTCCACAGTGAGAAGTTTTGGCTGTTAAATTTCTTGACCCTAAACTTACCATCTTCTGCCATTGCTCCCACTCGAATGAGGAACCCTTCTTTCCTTCGAGTTTATCAGCCAAATAGACCTTCGGCTCTGATACCAGTTGTTAGAAAATTATATATTACGGAGCAATGGAACACATAAAATATTGCAAAGATATAAACACAGTGAACGCATAAAACAAGAGAGACACAGATATATGTAGTTCACCCAGTTTGTGCTACGTCCACCCCGAACAACCAGTCCTTCCTTTCTATTATCCAACAAAATGAAGAGACACAACCTACAGCAGATCTGTTGTAGTATCCTCTATTTTCTATCATAGTCTCACACAACTGCTTCTCACTCGGAGAATACACATATATTACACAAACTCAATACAATGCCCTCATACAAAGAGAGGGGTTGCCTTCTAGGGAAAAAAACCCTAAACTAAACATAAGTTCTACTGTCAGATCATTTTCCTAATGAACGGCCCAGATTGACTAGAAATTACTATACTTTTACAAGGCAATTTTACATATGTTTTTAGCTTCGGGGAGGCTCCCCAAAGGTCGCAACCGCCCCCCTGTGGACCCCCCTTGCAGCGAATATTTTACAGGCGGCGTTGCCGCCCCATTTCGAACTGGGGTCCAATGTGGCGATACCTTTGAATACAAAAGATAATCAGGCTCCACACCCAACATACACTCTAGCCCTTCCATGTTGCTCCACCACACTTTTCTCCACCCGACACCTATCATCATGCTACTGTCATTAAGGACTCCCATATCTAGATGTGATCCAAGAGTTTGGGCACCTCAAGGATCTTGCCCTTGCATGTAGTCCTTTTGACTACAACTCAATGTCACCCCAACTCTTCTCTAGAGGTGCATGAGCACTCATGGCACAATTGTCATCAGTCTTGACATCCTTTTCTGCCTTTGTTGGAGTTTCCTTTGAGTCGGAAGCTTCTCCCTTGACTTTCTTCTTGGGGCACTGAGATGCATAATTCCCTAGCTCCCCACAGTTGAAGCACTTGACCTTGGAGATGTCCTTCTTTTTCCTCTTCCCTTGTTGTCCCATAGATGCTAGAGCCGCATCCTCCTCCTCCTCTTTCTTGATTTCAACTCCCCTACCACTACTCCCTACCTTGGTCAACCTCCTGATCTCTTCTTATCGAAGAGTTACCCACATCTCTCCCCATCTCCCCAAGATTCTTTGGACAAACATCTCCCATTCCTTCGAGACTGCATTCATAGAAGTCCTGACCATAAACTGTGGATCTAGTGTAGACCCCACGAAAGTAAACTGGTCACTAATTCTTTGCAACCCGAGGAGGAAGTGATCTATCTCCTCTCCTTTCTGCATTTTATATGACCTCAGTTGATTCTCCAATAACATCTTTCGCTGCACGGAAGAGCCCTGGTATAAGGTGGTCAACGTCTACCACATCTCATTTGTTGTGTTCTTCTTGGCAATATGTGGTACGACATGATCCTTGACCCCATCTAGGATCATGTATTTCGCCTTTGCCATGGCCTCCTCATACTTCTCATTTGCATTCGGTTCAACTGGGACAACTACGGTTTTCAAGGCATAGTCCTTGATGCGATGTTTATCCAGGATTGTCAGGATCCTGGCCTTCTAGATGAAAAAATTGGAAGCCTTGTCCTATCTGTCCTGATCCCTCAATCCATTCATTTCCATCTCTTCTCTTCTTCTAGACTCCCTCTGAGTCTCAACTTCCCTCTTAGAAATATGCAAACTGTAAAATCACTCCTCTCCAATCCCCCTGTGCTGCTGCAACTCAGATCTGGATTTCTTGGCTAGAAATCCATTGAGGTAGTGCTTCCCTCTACCTTGGTTCCATCCCCTTAGACACTTTTCTACACAGACAAAAACAATGTCCCACTAGCTCCTCAAATCACAATCTGCACATCTCCCTTAGCCCTGACAACTGAAGAATTTGAGCCCTTCTGGCTCTGTGCAATCACAATGAGAGTTGGATCAGCTCCTCCTTGCCTCAGCGTCAATCCTTCATGGCTGAGAAAGATGATCGGGCACTGCGTAGGCCTGATCTGCCTCTGCACTGGTTCTTCTCCTGGCTCAGAATGTTGATGCAGGCTCTGCATGAGCTTCTGCGTCACCCTCTTAGCACTACGTCACTCCTCCTCTTGCCTCTTCAACTCTGGAACAATGTTGTGTCTCGGGGCAGATGCTTCTCTGCTGCAAATGCTCATATTCCTTCTGCTGGTATCTTTAGTCCTCCTTGATTTTCAATCCCTCTGATACCATGTGAAAATTCCTGAATCTAACACATCAGAAACCCCTACTGCATTTTCTAGTTTATTATCTCCTACTTGTTCTTTGCATTAACAAGTTATTTAAATGAATAAATATCGAAGTAAACATTAATGCAGCCTTCACAAATATACAGATCGACAACTGAAATAAACTAAGAAAACACAAGGGACACTGTTATTTTTGGACAATCGTCCCCGGAAAAACCCAATGCGGGAAAATTGGTGCAACATATAGAGGGTTATATTATTAAGCAGATTTTGAATACAACTAAGGTGCCAAAAATGGCTCACCCTTTAGAGAATATCCTTGGTAGCAATACCTCTATCCGGAGACAGATATTCTAGTTGATCAGAAACCAGATGAACAATCCTACAGTGGCTCCAGTTGTTCCTTGTGCTGGACAGTGAAAGCTTCTCCATGCACTCCTCAGGAACTGTGTTACCCCTTTTTGAACTATGTCACCCTCTTTGGCTCTGCGTCAGCTAATCAACTCTCAGTCTGTCCCACTGAATCACCTCAGTGGAGCCTCTGAAGCCCTCTGCATCTTCTACATCATCCTCTATGGCCTCTGCATTAGCTCCTTCGACCCTCTGCGTCCTCTGTGCTGGCCTCCTTAGCCTTTGTGTTAGCCCTTGCTCCATATGCGTCAACCCTCCTAGGCTCTACGCTGCCTCTCTGATATGTATTCTTCAGCCTCCTGTCGAACTACCCCTCAGTGCAACTGATCACTTGTTCGATTTCCTCAGCAAACCTCGCCCCAAAAGTCGAACTGACTAATCTCTCTTGGTATCTTGGTGTGTCTCTAACTGACCCTCAAGCTCCTCTTATAATTTTCCTATTGACGATTCAACGACCGAGATTAAGTCCCTAATCAATGGCTAATATTAGATCTTGCTTAATCCTCATCACTTAGAACTTTCTCACCCATTTTATATTAATACACATTAATATTTTAATCTTCCTAAGTTTAGACTTAGCGACCCATTAAAAATATTAATTATTTTAATATCTCTCCATCTGGGTGGAATTTCCCCAAACGATTTCTGGGTCTTGGAGATCTCATATGTCTTAGCCTCTCTACCAATTTTCATGTTTAGAGCACATCTGATGCTACGAAAAAATGAACAGCCTAGACATGATCATTGGTTGGCAGTAAAGCACATCTTGAGATATCTTCATGGTACCATACATTATTGTTTGAGGTATGTTGTAGGAAATGAGTTTTGATTATTAGGTTACACTAATTATGACTAGGATGGTGGTGTTAATGATGGGAAAATTACTACTAGTGGTTGTTTTTGTTTGGGATCTATTGTAGCGGCCACAACCACCCTCCAAAATTTTTTCTATGCTTCATTTTGGAGCCTCCCTCCTAAAATCACAGCAGCTCATCTTACACTGACCCAGGTACTTATGCTTTAATTGAGTTTATCTTATGCTTATAACTTGTGTTTTCTAACTTTCCTTGTTTTCTAACCCACAAGACGATCTCTTGACATGGTTGCAACCCGGTTCTAGGCATGCATTAGTGAACTCCACAATCCTTGAGGGAAACTAGCCTTCAATCTAGGAATTGTGCAGTCCAAGCCAGAAATGAGCCTTCAGCTCCAAAACTGTGCAGAGCTAGCTGACAACTTACCTTCATCTAGGAAACTGCATAGAGCATGAGAGGCAGCCTGAGCACTCATCCCAATAATTGCACAGAAGTTTTCCCTCAGCGGTTGCCTGATGCATGAGCTAGTGAGTTGTCCAAATCCCCCGGGAACTCCGCAATCTCTCCATGCATGCATACCATCTTTTTTCCAAAAGAGAAAAAAGAAAATAGTGAAAAAGAAACCCTAAAAAATAGGGATCTATTTTTAGCAGTCGGAGTTACACTTGAGTTATTTTTGGAAACTATTGCAGTGTCTCTTTTTTGTAGATTTTTCGCCTTCGCATCATAAACCCTAAATCGATCAAATCTATTTAATGGATGCCCCAGATCTCATTTACACATTCGATCTTGGAGCTCTAGCATTCTCGAGGAGATCTAGGAACCTTCAGCACGGTCATCAGATCCTTTCTGGGTAAGTCTTGATTTTCTAGTCTTTCGCTACTTTTTCTGTCACTTTGGTTTGCTTGGCTTGTGAGAGTGATGTTTTACCCATTTTATTGAACGACCGCTAGCGTTTTGATTTTTTTTAGCTTGTAGAAGTGTTGTTTTAATTTTTTCATTACCTTTCCCAAGTGTCACATGCATAACCCAATTTTTTGCACTAACGGTTGTTGTTGCTGCCACTCTCTCCACATGCTTCATTGTTCTTCAGTCTGATTGATTCCTACACTCATTTTGTTTGCATGCATCATCATTCACACATATCTACACCCACCTTCACTTCTACTTTCATATATGCTCATTTTCATGTTGCCATTGGGAAGATCTGGGCTTCCTTGGATGAAATCTAGCTCTTCCTAGACATGCATTGTGCATTTCTGGATCTCAAAGCTCTGTCTTGGCTGTAGGAATTGTGGAGAGGCTGTTAAGGCCTGGCTCCCACTACACACTGTGCAGTTCCAGGATCCAGTCCCGAGCCTTAGCCATTGGGATTGTGCAATGCGCAGTCCCAGCTAGCCTAAAACAGACTGAACTATGCATCACACAGTTCCAATCAGCAACACCTCCCCACTAGCAGATGGAACTGTGCAATGCGCAGAACCAGCTAACCGCCAGTCACCTCTTAGAGCCCGCATTGTGCAATTCTTCCCAATAGTTGCCCAGTTTGTTGTTTGATCTATTCTTGAAGTGCTTTTGGTTTCAAGATAATATTTTCATGCCATGAGTGTCCTCTCTGTCTCCAGGTACAACAGTTGTTGAGCAACTCTCCAACAGTTACAGTTAACATGGCTTCCAAGAGAGTTGCATCAATGGATATTGTTGAAAGTAACACTGGGGATGTAGTTGAGCATGTGTGAGTGAGTTTACCTGTTTATGCAGACACTCAATTGTTCATTGAGAAGGGCATGAAGTTAACATGGCAGGAAATCAAGGATATCTTTGCAGGGGACTTCAAGTAAGATCTAGAATATCGGTAGGTGTATGTCAACATCCACCAGTCATGATTACACAAGGTTGCATGCAGGTACCCCACATTCCCATGTGTGGAAATCATCCACTGTATTGTCTCACACATAGCTCCTGATAGTATGACATTGATCAGTGCTAATGGAACAAAACTTTCTACCTTCAGGACAGAGAATTATCATCAAATGTATCACTTACCTTAGCTGGTGAACCGCATGGATGAACTTTTCTATGCCACCCACAACTTTGTGAACACCAGGGGTATTATAAAGCATTGGGTGAAGGATTCGTCAAAGTTCAGATCCACACCCAATCATGTTTACAAGACGAAGACACTCAAAAAATGCTACCAGTTCTTGATCATCTTTGCATGCAGATTGTAGGGTCAAGAGAGCACGAAGACCTTTCTGCAGAATTGGGTGGTTGTGTTGGACTAGTTGGTGAATGATGGAAAACCATTCAACTGGTCAGATCTGTGGGCTCATCAGTTGAAAGTCCATGTGACTGATGCCCGAAATCAACCCAAGGATGAGCAAGTGAGATTCTAGATGTTTGCATATTTACTTGATGCAATCTATGCCCAACATCAGTTTCCTAGCATGGGTTGGATATGCACACCACAGGAGCATGCCATCAATTTTTATTGCAAGTTTCTTTCTGATTGTAGCTACCAAGGAGTTATGGCAAGGCTAGCTGACCATTTCATCACCCCGGTGTACAAGTTGATATTTGAGCAGGATCCATCTTGCATGTCCCAAGAAGCGATGGAGGCATTACTTAACATTGCATATTGGTATGCCTCACCCGATGGCACCTTCATCAGGATGTTTGGAAGAGAGAAGCCTCTGCATGTTCTACCAAGGTTTTCCACGGACAAGTTGGTCATGCAAAAGGTTGCATATCACATCTCCACAGGGTTATCAACAGGGCTCATAGGAGGAAGAAGGCACCTTGGCTTGCTCTTCCTTTGCAGATTGGATTGTACAAGATTAAGAGCTTGAAAGATGTGGATGTCAAAGCTAAGGAGATAGCAAAGTATGAGTTTGGCACCAGAGATTACAATCTATATTATCCCCACTATATTTGCAAGAACCACTGTGCGAGGGTATATTATCCATGGATCCACGAGGCATGTCATTGGGCAGAGGAGGACCCTTGGAGGTATTGTTACAACCACTCGAAGCTCAATGAACCAGTCAGCGTAGCCACATGATGGAAAGTTGCTCTACAGGAAACAACACCACAGGAAGCAACAACAACAACAACAACAATAAGTAGAAAACTGACATGAGGCAAGGATAAGAGGAAGATTGTTGAGAACCTAGAGGCTGAGCAAAGCTACAAGTTCAAGGAAGATCCTCTCGTTGAGAAAGTATCTTTGGTAGTGGAGGCAAAGAGGCAAAAATGCATAAAGAGAGTAGAATGGAGGAAGAGAGAGAAGCAAAGGTTGGAGGAAGCAGAAAGGAAGTTGCAGGAAGAGGAGAAGAAGATGAAAGCAGAACAGGAGCTAAGAAGGAGAGAGAGGGAAGAGAAGAAAAAACAAGAAGAAGAAGGGAAAGGTGTGATCATAGAGAAAACTATGCCCATACAGGTTGAGGAGTCAGAATAGCCAACAGATGAAGAAGAGGGTGAGCAGATGCATGATCTGGAGCTTGCTCAACAGATTGATTAAATGGTTGAAGCAACGGACAAGGAGTTGGTATAGGAGCCACAGGACCAAGATACCGACCTCATGCCGAGAGCATCCGAGGTCGCCCCTCAGTGTCCACCACCTCTAGTATCAGAACTAGTCCTGAGTGAACAAGGAGAGGTTGTTCTCCTTGATGATGATCTCATGATGGATGTGTACAATCTGTCATTTGATGAGCTGCAGTAGAGGATTGACAGGCGCGGATAAATAATTTCCCGGATGATCATGCGTCACATGCATTTATGAAGGAAAGGGTGATAGTGCCAGATGTCAGGAAGCATCCAGTCACCATGGTCAATGCCACTATGGCTTACGCAGGAGCCACAAGCTCAAATGTTAAGTTCTTGTTAGAAGAGAACAAAAAGATGGCAAAGAACTTGCAAGCGGCCAAGCAGAAAGAAAAACAATCTGCAGGATCTGCAATGGTAGAAATGAGGAAGGCGATAATTTCTGAAGTATCCACTCTTGAGGCCACCATGCAGAGACTCTTTGATGAATTTTTCACTGTGTATAAGGCAGTTGTCCATCTATTTGGCTTCCAGCGGCAGAGCAGAAAGATTGTCCAAACTCTCAAATACATACACACTGCTATCACCCATGTGCAAGAATGGACAATGAGATACAAAGGAGCCCTGCTTCACTTGCCCAAGATGATGAAGCCGCAGGCAGAGCTAGACAAAGCAAAGATATGGATGTAGATCTAGAACTATGAGCAGCTCGCCCCGTTCGTCAGTAACATACAACCTTCATATGCACGGTTGTTCAAGAGTTTGGATGTCATGGTGAGAACATATAGGATCCTGTCAATCAGTTCCCTCACCGTAGCCAAGGAGAAGAACAAAGTCCGACTAGATATCAACAGGTACATGGAACAGCTGAGGCGAGAGGCCACCAACAATGACATGGAGATGAGTTGGACAAAGGTTCCCAGACCATATACCCACAAGATATGGAGGCAAGAGTCCGCTACCAGAAAGACACTATCAAGCAGTTGGGGACACGATAGTATAGTACCAAGCTTGGTATCAGTACGTCACAGAGAGTCATCAGGTGGATCTTTCCGAGTTGGTCTTTCCCCAGACTTCTGAGTCATAGTGTTTTGTCTTGTTAGGTTGTCTCTAGCCTATTTTGTCTCACATGGGTATATGTGGAAAATGTATATTATTTATAAATATTTTGTAAGTGAAATTCCAAGTGTCATTAGTGGAATGTGAATAGTCACTCTGTAATGTAAAGAGCTATTTGTAAATAAGTTGAAGAGTCATGAGGGTAGTTAAAGAGTCGAAGGGGAATGTCAAGGGTCACCCCACCCTTTGTTATAAATAGAACCTCATAACTCATAGAATAGGCTTTTGGGAGCCAAGGTTTTGGCTAGGCTTAGGCTTAGAGAAGGCTTAGGAGTATTGTGATGAGCCTTGTCTTCTCAACAATGCAGAGCGAATATACTTCTTTGGAGGAGCAGGTGTTCATGACTGTAATGTTCCATTATTGGGGCTAGTGGATGTTAATGGTGTATGTATGGATGGAACTTTCACTTATAATAATATAACTGAGTCAGCACATTTTCATGCATATGTTGTTATTGTAGTTGGACTATTCTGGTTGCTTTAGCAATGTATGTTGTTTAACTTATGCATTTTCTTATGGACTATTTTGTTTACAATTGTACGGATCTGGTTGAAGGCGTGTTGTTGGATTAACCCGTCACTTTGGTTTGTGGAATATTCTTCTTTCCAACTTATGATGTCCTTCTGCTCGTGTGTTCCTTTTAGGCTGTGTACTATTACAGGCTTCTAAGGGACACACTTCCTTTCCCCTCTATGTGTTAGAACCCCCATTCATCTCACTTGACTCACTGCAAGGTCACATACTTGCTTCTGACCAAAATCATCATACTTTTCTCTATGCGCTACCATGGTCAAGGCACTATATTACCACCCACTACTGGGACTCCTACTCCAAATGGTCTGAGGTCTAGTTGGGACTTCTTACTGGGGAGATACCCTTGAATGTTGGCGGGTCCAACACCATCAACATTTCTAGTGCTAGAAGGAGGGCCAGATGACAAGATGAGCCCTCAAACTCTGTTTTGAATCTCTACACATCATTCATGACTTACATCACAATCTCAACTCTGACATCTTTTTCTCATGCTCATAATTTTGAGGTGTTGGAGAATGTTATAGATTACTTGTCACGACTTAAATATGATGGTCAAGGCAGAACAACCCTATTAATTCACAAAGTTTCCTTTTTGGGTTTCTATGACATGAATGAAGTCCCCTCTGACGACATTGTTTATGGGTTGTTCGCTTACACATTCGAAAGGCACATTAAGAAATGGTGTCTTACATTTCCCCCAACCTCTATTCACTCTTTCAATCACATGATCAGAGAGTTAGTTCGTGCTTTCTTTCGTAATGACCGTAAAGCACTCAATCAAAAAATCCTAAATTTGCGGAAAGCACCAGAAAAATTTGTTGCACACTTTTATCAACGCTTCCGTCATATTTGTTTTTAATTTTAGGAATATGAAGTTGATTGGACATTTCTGACTGAAATATTTCAGTATCTTCTTCACATCTCGAACAATCCACAAGAGTTAGAATCTTTCAAGCCCCTCCCAACATACCTCGGTGTTAGAGCTTCTAAATATAAGACGGACAAGGTTGTTGTCACAAGTGACTCTCCTTCCTCTTCTCATCAAACAACTTTAGCTCCGTAGGACGAGGTGGGAGAAGTTGTGAACCTACTTGTTGAACTTTCACCTCCTTCCACCCCACCTGCTCTGGGTTTCTGTGTATATTTGGACTGCAATCCTGATGGTTGTCAAGTGGTCTCATCCCCTCAACCTCCATCCACTAGTTCCTTTGGTCCTCCAAATTTTGGTGTCTTGTGTTTGTCCGTCCCGGATTCTACATGTGGTGTTCATGAGGACCAAGTTATGGACGGAGTTGGTGTTGAGAAGCCAACCTGCGCTATCATTTTTTCTGAGTATGTGTGGGAATCTGAAGAAGAAGTTATGGTGAAGGATGACCTCCTTCTATCCACACCTCGTCTGCTTTATCCTGACATCTTCCGCTATTCTTTCATTTTTTATTTTTCTTGTGAAAATTTATCCCCGAATGTTTGTGATCCAGGGGGATCTCCAGACACCAGTGGCATGGAAAAAGCTCAAAATTCAAAGTGGTGAAAAGATGATGAACTTGACATTAGATCGAAGTGCTCATTGCCCTGATTCCAACGATGCAAACGACACTCCAATCCGAGTCCGGATGAAGGAGATAGAGGTAGTCAAAGTTGGGTTGACTTTTTGATGACTGGGCAGGCTTAACAAAGACACAATTTGGACTTTTCCGGCAGACGGAATCCGGCCAACTTCGGCCAAATTCCGAGAAAAATCATTCCTTGGCTAAAAAGACTCCTTCGGTCCAAAAACTGAATTTCCAAAAGGAACCCCCTTTTGTTTTATATAACAAAAAATATATATAAAAAAGGTGTGGCGGGCCACCAACCCCACCACCCCAACTCTATCCGCACACAACCAAAATAATAGTGGAGGGGCGGGCCATGACCCCCGGCCCCTCCCACGGAACAACAATAAACATGGGGTGGGCGGCCATGACCCCGCCACCCCACACCTCGGCACCGTTATGAAACATGTATAGTGGGTGGTGGACCGGCCCTTAGGGCACGGACCCAACCACACCCAAAAGGGAAAACACGCAACAGAAATTGCATGGCGGAGGTGGGTACGGTGGGTGGGCCGCCCAAGGCAGTCCTGGCCCAACCAATATTTTTCTTAAATTAAATTGTGATGTATAAAAAAAGGAGGAGGTGGGGTTTGACCTCCCAACCTCCTCCCTCATAACCGGAACATAAACCAACTCAGCTAACTACCTTATTGAAAAATCTGCCACCATTATTTTATTTAAACATAGTTTTTCAGTCCGCCCAGGCAGAGGAGGCAGTGCACGCAGTTCGAGGCAGAATTTTGCAGGAGGGCCGAATTTTCACTTTCTTAGAATTTGACAAATTTTATATGGTTTTAGCACTTCTCGACGCCAAGAATGCAATGGCGTTGTCTGTTTCTCCATCATAGTTCTGCATTTTTCAACTGTTTTTCAGTATGAAGGTATAAAACCCTTTTTTTTGTAACTGATGCGTGTACTCTTCTTTCTCATGCCACTTAATGAATGAATGCCTCCCCATTGATCGAGCAGGGCTTAGAGATGTAGTCCAAGTCGGACGAACTCAGTTATCAAGTCTTGTTGTCTTCTTTCATGCTTTGTGTGTTTCTCCTCTTCTCTCATGTGCACATTAAGTTTTCTATGTTAAGCTACAATTTATGCATGTAATTCTTTAACACATCTATAAGCAAAAGATTTTAGATCAGTTTTCACTTTCGATCATTCACAGAACACACAGGATGTCATCTTGTCATTTGATTGTATAGAGGACAAATCTTTCTTCTCGAATCCACTTGATCTCTCATCTTTCATTTCCAGAAATTCAGAGGGTGAAAATTTTTGTTTCTCATCAACCCTTTATGATTCGTCAAATCATGAGGGTGTCGATGTCCATCTTGAATTTTCTGGTCGTGGATGTCATGATCTTTTCACACATTCACTTAATCACGATCTTGATTCACCTACTGTTGATCTTTCTAAGCCACCGATCTTTGATGGTCCATCTTCTGATGAAGTGGAAACCCCTCAAGTTGTTGAGGCACTTCATCCCGAGTTGATGGTTATGTCAGGTTCTCGCAACCCTGAGGTCAGTTCCACTTTTGATCAGAAATTTGCTGAATCCCCCCAGGCTCCTCATCACTCTCTTGTTCACATTGAAAATCAATCTGATCTACAGTTTTCACATCCTCCACCAGAATCACACGATCCTATCGCTCATGCATTGGAGGATTCATATGTAGTGAGCACTGTCGCAAAACAAAATTTTTCCTCTTTCTTCATGTTTTCTCCTTTTTCACGTTCGAAAGAGTGTACATCCTTGTTGTCCTCGCGCAATGTGACACAACACCATGATACATATGTAGGGTGCCTTTCATGTGATTTTAATATTTTCTTTTTTGTAGATGCATTCAAACTTCAAACGTTTTGGTTTGCATTGCTTTATCTTTCTTGTGAGTCATGCCATCACTTACATGGGTCAACCAATTTGATGGTGGTTGCATTGGAAATATCACTTCACGTGAGTTGGCCCATGATTTGCTTAGCTTAGGAGTAGGAGTAGTGTTTTGTTTCTGTTTTCTTTTCTTATTGTGTTTTTCTTCTTTCCTTTACTTTGTTTGTTTGTTTTATGCACCTGTAGGATTAGTTTCCCCATGAAACCATGTTTGGCTTCTAGAGACAAGGAGGGTGAAATACAAGAGGACTTGTACAACTATCAACATTTGGTTATATGCATATTCCCTCTCTTTATGAATATCTTATGTTTCTTCTAGTCAATGATACCCTGATGGAAAATATGTTCCTTTCAGAGCGAGTCTTGGTGAAATTTATGCACCCGTAGGATTAGTTTCCCCATGAAACCATGTTTGGCTTCTAGAGACAAGGAGGGTGAAATAGAAGAGGACTTGTACAACTATCAACATTTGGTTATATGCATATTCCCTCTCTTTATGACTGTCTTATGTTTCTTCTAGTCAATGATACCCTGATGGAAAATATGTTCCTTTCAGAGCGAGTCTTGGTGAAATCACAATGCTTGCACTTTTAACTAGTACTGCCTAATCTAATCGGTTTTCTATTTTCGGTTAACCCGTGTCAACTCAGTCAAGTAGAGTAAGGTGAAGGGGGAAACCTTAACAAGTATGTCAGAGGTATATATACACATCCTTCTCTCAAGGGACAACCTCTTCTGCTCTCAATAAGTCAGTATCCCTCTTCCGCCTCATAAAATAAATAAGTTCCTATGCACAGTTCTTTCAAAAACAAAAAAATGAAAAAAATAAAAATAAAGGCAAAAGAAGAGAAAGGCCTCCTCCATAGAGAGGTGAAGCAAGTAACTCTGTCGAGGTACTTTCTAAGCTCGCTGGCAGCAGAGCAATGCTTGTGTTCCTGAAGTGACTTCGTCGGGGTACTGTCCAGGCCTTCTGGCAGCGGAGCAACACCAGAGATGAATCTAAAACTCTGAGAGTCTATATTACTTGTGCATCAATATACCCCTCATCCCCAATCGAAACAACTCAGTTGACTTGGCTTGTTATGTGTGTCATCGATAAAGAGAATGGTAGGCATTATATCTTTAACTCGAGCTAGTGAAGAAACCATGACGATCAAAGAATTGAACAATACTTCTGAAAGAGTTAGACTCTCTTTACATGAGCAAAGGTCCATATAGAGAGCAGGAGTTCTACCAATGTGTCACCAATGTTGTAGCAGCTACAACCACCCTCCAAATTTTTTCCTATGATTCATTTTCGAGCCTCCCTCCTAAAATCATAGCATCTCATCTTACGCTGACCCAGGTACTTGAGCTTTAATTGAGTTTATCTTCTTCTTACAACTTGTGTTTTCTAACTTTCTTTGTTGTCTAACCCGAAAGCCGATCTCTTGAAGTGGTTGCAACCCAGTTCCCTGCATGCCTTAGTGAACTGCGCAATCCTTGAGGGCAACCAGCCTTCAGTCCAGGAATTGCACACTCCAAGCCAGCAGTGAGCCTTCAGCTCTGAAACTATGCAGAGCCAGCTAAAAACTTACCTTCAACTGGGAAACTGCGTAGAGCATGAGAGGTATCCTAAGCCACTCAACCCAGGAATTATGCAGAATTCTTGATAATACTGATTCAATGCCCCTCTTAGTATTATTTCCAACAGGAACTACACAATGTGCAGTTCAGTCTAGCTTAGGCTAGCTGGGACTACGCATTTCCCAGGGGAATTAGACAACTCACATGCATGAGCTAGTGAGTTGTCCAATTCCCCTGGGAAATGCGTAGTCCCAGCTAGCCTAAGCTAGACTGAGCTGCACATTGTGTAGTTCCTATTGGAAATAATACTGAGGGGGGGGGTGAATCAGTATTATCAAGACAAATATTTCCTTTTTCAACTTCAGATAATATACGCTAGTTCAGTTAATAAAAACCGCATATATACGCAACTTCAGATAAGGAAAACCACGTATATAAAGCAGACTTATAATTTGATTTATCTTTCAGGTGTCAGTTATTAATCTGCGAATCAGAAGAAAATAAACAGTACTAGAACTAGTGAAACAGAGCAGAAGACAGTCACACACATGAACACAAGATATAAGGAGGAAACCCAATGTGGGTGAAAACCCCCTGCTGCAATTCGTCTCTATCTTCCTTTTAATTAGAAACTTCTCTTTACAATGTTTTGCACTGGTGCAGTCTTTATCAGTACGCAGGCTGCAACCTGCAGAGAGCTACAACTCTCTCTCATTCTCCAGATTTCCTGGAAGGGAGCTCCAACCCCCTTAGTTCTTGTACTAGCTTGAGATACTAGTACGCAGGCTCCTACCTGCAAAAGGCTGCAACTTTCTTTCTGCTTTCAAGGACCTCGTTTCATTAATTTTCAGACTAGATCCACAAGTAATATCAATCAAACATCAAGTATTTCTGCACCAACCAAACCCTTTTCACCAATCAAAAACTGAATCAGATAAACACTTCTCTGTCAGCTATACCCATAACACAGTAACTGTAATCAAACACCAATTCTGAACCCAAAACACTGCAGCAATAAAACAGAAGCAGCTAGAACATAAATCAAGATATGTACGCTACTTCACTATTCATCAATCTACGTGTATACGCTTCTGTACCACAACCAACCTGCGTATACGCTTCTTTCATTCACAGAGAAAGCGTGTATACGCACCTGCACTTCACTGAACCAATGTTCAAGCCTTGAGATTTTGATCCATCAATAGTCCTTATCCTCCTCGCGCTCAGGTTCCTCCTTCATTCAGATCTAGATCTGCACCATAACCCAATCACCAGTATTCCAGATCTAGCACGATATCAGATATTCAACAAATCAGATAATCCTTTCCCACATGATCTCCTTCCTCTTTTATAGTTTTAGCCCTTCCACAATACCACGGTCCAAAACCATAATAAACCAATACCAAGGGCCCAAAACCTGGGGTCAACACTTCTGACGAGATACCATGGTCCAAAACCATAGGTTCAAATTCCAAGAACTAACAACCACGGACCAAAAATAATTTTCCCACCATGTACGTGCTTTTCTGTGCATAAAAGTGCGTGTATACGCATATGCGACTTTTGAACATATAACCCGCGTGTATACGCGTCTTCGGCAAGGTGAACCTGCGTATACAAGATTTCCTTCATTCTGAGCGCCTGAACTGAGATCTGTCACCAAAGTGAGTTGCCATCAAGGACAACACCTGTACCATAGCACCACACTGGTGCCAAAATGCCAACAATCTCCCCCTTTGGACTTGATGGCAATCCCAAGATCCTCAAAGTCATTCTCCCCCTTTGTCATCAAGGGCAAAGGGTTGTGCTCCCCCTGAGTACATGCTGATATCTCTGCTCTGCTGTGCTGAACATGCTCCCCCTGACTGTAGGCAAGATCTGCAAAAAGGTGTTCTTCAAGAAGAACCATGACTTATACATCATAAAAGACCTTCCTATCACCAAAAGACTCAATACATACAACCATCACCCAACCAAGTGGGGATCATCCACCCAACCAAGTGGGGATACATCAGAAATTTACATATGACAACCAATTGCATCAATCATCCCAGGCATAGTGGGGAAACCAAAATAGGCCGTTACATGACCTTGATAAAAAAAAGATATACATGACATAGAGACGAAATATCAAGACTATGCAAATCACCAATAACTACTATCAGCAGCATCTGACAATCACTGTATATATCAGCAACCATGTTCCCCTTCTGTTCTTCTTTCTGCAGCTGATCCACCTGAACCAAAAACAGCTTGAGTACTAGAACCAAGAGCTTCTAAGGTAATGCCAACAATGCATTATTAGAAGATTATCTGCTCCCCCTGAACCTATGCCTGATGGTCTCTGACAGACCCATATCAGACTCTCTTCAACCAGAGTCTGTCCTTGCTGATTTTCTTCAGAACTCCATATATGCGACTGCACCTGCATAAATCAGTGTATGTACGCGGATTCCACTTATCCAACTCGCGTACACCAACTTTTCTTTGAAACAGACAAGCTTCAACAGCAGGATGAAGCATCAACTACTCCCAGCTTCTGTCTAAGATATTCAAAAGTTTCCCTGGGTAGTGGTTTGGTGAGGATATCAGCAATTTGTTCCTTAGAAGGAACATACTCCAACTTGACTTTTTGCTCAAGAACTTTTTCCCGAAGAAAGTTATATTTGATAGGTATGTGCTTGGTCTTTGAATGCATGACATGATTCTTTGAAATGCTTATTGCACTTGTATTATCACATAAGATAGAGACAGGTGGAGTACAAGTGATTTGAAAATCCTGCAAGGTTTGCATCATCCAAAGAAGTTGAGTGCAACAAGATGTAGCAGCCACATATTCCGCTTCAGCTATAGATAAAGCAATCGAACTCTGTTTCTTGCTGAACCAAGATACTAATCTGGAACCCATAAAGAATGCACCACCACTTGTGCTCTTCCTGTCATCCACGCTTCCGGCCCAATTTGCATCTATGTAAGCATGAAGTGTGAGATCTGTATCTCTAGGTACCATAAGGCATAGTTTTGAGTTCCTTGAAGGTACTTGAAGATTCTCTTGACTGCCTAAAGATGAGTTTCCTTTGGATTTGCCTGAAATCTTCCAACTATTCCCACTGCATGCATGATGTCTGGTCGGGTACCTGTCAAATAAAGTAGACTTCCAATCATACATCTATAGGTTGGTTGATGCACTGCTACCGATTCATCATTTTCACTGAGGCTGTATCCTGTAACCATGGGGGTACAAACTGGTTTTGAATCTTCCATGCCATACTTCTTCAGAATCTGCTTGAGGTACTTGGTTTGAGACAAGAAGATACCGCCTTCATTTTGTTGGATTTGCAATCCAAGAAAGTATGTCAGTTCTCCAAGCAAAGACATTTCGAATTCTTTCTGCATCACCAAGGTAAAGCTTTGACTCATAGCTTCTTCATTGCTTCCAAAGATAATATCATCTACATACACAACAAGTATTAGCAATTTGTTATTTTCAATTTTTATATAGAGATTGCTATCTGCTGATCCTTTTGAAAAACCTTGTTGATGAAGGTATTTATCCAAACGATAGTACCAAGCCCTTGGAGCTTGTTTAAGCCCATAGAGAGCCTTTTTAAGTCTGCATACAAGATTTGGATCATTCCCAAGGATGAAACCATCTGGTTGCTCGATGTATACTTCTTCTTCTAAGTCTCCATTCAGAAAGGCTGACTTCACGTCCATTTGAAATACTTTGAACTTCTGAAAGCTTGAGAGAGCAAGGAACATTCGAATGGCTTCAAGTCTAGCAACGAGATCAAAAGTTTCTTCAAAGTATATTCCTTCTTGTTGAGCATACCCTTTACGAACAAGCCTGGCCTTGTTTCTAATAACTTCCCCATTTTCATTCAACTTTTTCTTGAAGATCCATTTTGTTCCTATGACATTCTTATCTTTCGGTCTAGGAACCAACTCCCAAGTGTTTTTCTTTTTGATCTGCTCAAGTTCTTCATCCATTGCCTTGACCCAGCATTCATCTTTGCATGCCTATTTTACATTTTGTGGTTCAGTGGAGGAGAGTAATGCCAAATAGCTTGAGGCTTCTGCAATTGTTCTTCTAGTTTGTACACCTGCTTCTTTCTGCCCCAAAATCTGAGATTCTGGATGATTCTTCTGAACGTACCTGGATGGAGTCTTCTCTTCTATCCTTGTATGTCCCTCTAGTGCCTCTTAAGGTTCTCCTTCATCATTTGTCTGATTTGGATAGTAGTCTTCATCCTTATTGATATCTTCATGATTTACTTTCTTAGGGATGTATCCTTTTTCATCAACCACTACATCAATGTTGTCAAAAAATCTTCCAAGTCTTTTATTGTAACACTTATATTCTTTGCTATGAGGAGAATAACCAAGGAGAATGCCTTCATCTGCTCTAGGTTCAAGTTTGCCAAGCTGCTCATCAGTATTCTTAATATAGCATTTGCCCCCAAAAATTTTGAAATGCTTTACCGAAGGAGTCTCACCATACCAGAGCTCATGAGGAGTTTGAGTGCTGTTCACTCGGACATTTGTTTTGTTGAGAATAACAACCACAACATATGCAGCTTCACCCCAGAAGGTTGTGGGAGTTCCAGACTCATCAAGCATATCACGAGCCATTTGTTGGATTGTTCTGTTCATCCTTCCGACCACTCCATTTTGCTGAGGAGTCCTAGCTGTAGAGAATTCCCTTCTTATTCCATGTTCTTCACAGAAATCGAAAAATTCATTTGAGGTAAACTCCCCACCTCTTTCGGACCTGAGGCACTTAATTTTGTAATCTGATTCATTTTCAGCCAAGGCTTTGAAGGATTTGAATTTTTTGAATGCTTCGCCTTTGTGCTTCATAAGTCCTATCCAAACAAACCTGGAGAAGTCGCCAATGAATAATATCAAGTATTCTTCTCCTCGAGGTGACGTTGTCCTAAATGGACCACATACATCTATATGGACTAGCTCAAGAGGCCTGCTAGCTGATCCTTCCTTCTCAGGAAAGTTAGTTCTGGTTTGCTTACCAAACTGACATGATTTGCATATGGTGTTGTCTGGTATTTTGCTATCTGGAAGACCACGAACTACCTAGTATTGCATGCTTTCCTTATTTGTGAAAAGCTTATATGCCCCAACCTCCGGTGCCATAACCAGTGTTCATCATCTTTGCTCAAATAGCATTGTTGTTGTCCTTCTTCAAATATGTATAGATTATTTGGAGTTCTTCTGCCTTTGATCACTGTTTTTCCTGTATCAAGATCACGAACACTACATCCATTTGATCGAAATATTACCTTGGTTCCTTGATCGCACATCTGACTAACACTTAGTAGATTATGCTTCAACCCATCAACATACAAAACATTTCCAGCTTTGACCTTTTCTTTCAACTGAGCAGTGCCTTTTCCTTTTATGGCTGCAGGGGTATCGTTTCCAAAAGATACCTTCTTTCCCTTTTCTAGTGCAGTGTATGATTCAAGTTTTTCTTTATCCACTGTCATATGCTTCGAACATCCGCTGTCGATATACCATAGATTTTCCTGTCCTTCTGCATAGAAAGCTATCCCACATCTTTCTGGTTGTGTTTCCTTCATTCTCCATGTTCTGGCACTTGAGGTATGTTCCTTCTAAGTTGTCTTCCAAAACCTGCTCCTGCATTCAGAATCTTCATGACCAAAGTTATTACAAATAGAACATTCAACTTCATTTTCAAGGGCCGAAAAGTTGTTATAAGTCCTTTTTGTGATTCCATTCATTCCTTTGTTTTTGAGCTTCTCTAGTCATGATTGTCTTATAGGCAACACATTGAGATGCTTTGTGACCAAAATTATGGCAAGAGAAACATTGGCCATTGAAGAAACTCCTGTGATTATCAAATCTATCATCCAACCGATTGTAGTTTCTACTGACATCCATTCTTGAGGCAAATTGGGAAGATTTTACCTGTGGCTGATTGTAGCTTCTGTTTGTCCTTAAGGTAACTTGTCCCCGATTTTCTTGATAGTCTTTATTCGTTCTTGAGGTAAACTGTCCTTGATTTACCTGATTATTTCTATTAGGCCTTTGCTCGTTCCTCCTTGCTGCATCAAGATAACTTTTGGAGGTAGAAGCTTGAGATGTTTCTCCATTATATCCCAGACCTGTCTTGATTAGTGGAGAACGTTGCACATTGATAATCTCATCCAGAGTTTCAGATCCTTTAACAAATTTAAGATTAATAGCTTTTGTTTTCTCAATCTCCTTTCTAAGACAAACAATTTCACATTCCAATTTTTCAAGATGTTTTTCCCTTTCAGCCAGTTGACATTGTAGAGAATCAATAATTGCATTTTTCTCTTCTAAGCAGATTTTGAGATTAGTCATCTCTTCACAAAAACCTTCTACGTCTATAGCATCCATGTAGTCATCATCTTCAAAAGCCATTAAAAGTTTATATTCATTACCTCGTTCATCTTCGTCACTATTTGAAAGACCATCACTATCTTCATGAGTCTAATAGCTTTTCTTAATTGCATTCTGTTTCTTGTTCCATCTAACAAGTTCCTTTCCCTTGTCAGTCTTATCCTTATGAGGACATTTGGCAGCATAGTGACCTACTCTTCCACAAGAAAAGAACTTGAAAGGTAACTTACCTCGGAATCGTCTGGCACCCCTTTGAAGATTTTTGACAAAATTTGATTCTTCTTCTTCTTCTGACACGTGTCTTGATTCATAGTATTCTCCTTTTCCTGAAGCCTTGAAGGCAGCTTCTCTCCTGTCTGATGGACCTCCTTTCCTCATTTCATAAGCAGTAATAATTCCGTGCAGTTGTGACATTTTAAGACTTTGTAGATTCTCCTTTTCTTCTATTGCAGAAACTTTAGATTCAAACCTAGGTGACAAAGATCTTAGAACTTTTTCAACCACAACAGCCTCTTTTATTTCTTCTCCCAAGTTTTTCATACAATTAACAGTCTCATCTACACGAAGAAAATAGTTAGCCACACTTTCATCATTATACATCTTGAGATTTTCATACTGAATCCTGAGGGTTTGAAGTTTTGCTCGTTTTACCTTATCATCTCCTTCATAGCTTAGGACAATTTTGTCCCATATTTCTTTTGCTGATTTTAATTGCATAACTTTCACGAATTCTGATTGAGATAGACATCCTAGAAGAGTATTGACCACCTTTGCATTTGTTTCATATTTCTTCTTCTCAACTGGATCTGTAGGGGTAGGTGATGGAAAAATATACCCTGTTTCTATGATGTCCCAGACTTCTGTACCCAGATATTGAAGATAGGCAGTAACTCTTACCTTTCAATATACGAAGTTTGTCCCATCAAAAACCGGTGGCCTGATTGATGCTTCCCTCTCGTAGTTGCTCATGATGAAAGATCTTCCTTCAAGCGATCAAGCTTCTTCAGAAGGACCTGCTCCGATACTAATTGTTGGAAATAATACTTGGGGGGGGGAGTGAATCATTATTATCAAGACAAATATTTCCTTTTTCGACTTCAAATTATATACGCTACTTCAGTTAATAAAAACCGCGTATATACGCAACTTCAGATAAGGAAAACCGCGTATATAAAGCAGACTTATAATTTGATTTATCTTTCAGATGTCAGTTATTAATCTATGAATCAGAAGCAAATAAGCAGTAATAGAACCAGTGAAACAAAGCAGAAGACAGTCACACACATGAACACAAGATATAAGGAGGAAACCCAATGTGGGTGAAAACCCCCTGCTACAATTCGTCTCTATCTTCCTTTTAATTAGAAACTTCTGTTTACAATGTTTTGCACTGGTGCAATCTTTACCAGTACGCAGGCTGCAACCTGCAGAGAGCTACAACTCTCTCTCGTTCTCTAGCTTTCCTGGAAGGGAGCTCCAACCCCCTTAGTTCTTGCACTAGCTTGAGATACTAGTACGCAGGCTCCTACCTGTAGAAGGCTGCAACTTTCTTTCTTCTTTCAGGGACCTCGTTTCATTAATTTTCAGACTAGATCCACAAGTAATATCAATCAAACATCAAGTATTTCTGCATCAACCAAACCCTTTTCACCAATCAAAAACTGAATCAGATAAACACTTCTCTGTCAGCTGTACCCAGAACACAGTAACTATAATCAAACACCAATTCCGAACCCAGAACACTGCAGCAATAAAACAGAAGTAGCTAGAACATAAATCAAGATATGTACGCTACTTCACTATTCATCAATCTGCGTATATACGCTTCTGTACCACAACCAACCTGCGTATACGCTTCTTTCATTCACAGAGAAAGCGTGTATACACACCTGCACTTCACTGAACCAATGTTCAAGCCTTGAGATTTTGATCCATCAATAGTCCTTATCCTCCTCGCGCTCAAGTTCCTCCTTCATTCAGATCTAGATCTGCACCATAACCCAATCACCAGTATTCCAGATCTAGCACGATATCAGATATTCAATAAATCAGATAATCCTTTGCCACATGATCTCCTTCCTCTTTTATAGTTTTAGCCCTTCCACAATACCACGGTCCAAAACCATAATAAACCAATACCAAGGGCCCAAAACCTGGGGTCAACACTTCTGACGAGATACCATGGTCCAAAACCATAGGTTCAAATTCCAAGGACTAACAACCACGGACCAAAAATAAGTTTCCCACCATGTACGCGCTTTTCTGTGCATAAAAGTGCATGTATACGCATACGCGACTTTTGAACGTATAACCCACGTGTATACGCGTCTTCGGCAAGGTGAACCTGCGTATACAAGATTTCCTTCATTCTGAGCGCCTGAACTGAGATCTATCACCAAAGTGAGTTGCCATCAAGGACAACACCTATACCATAGCGCCACACCGGTGCCAAAATGCCAACAGTTTCAGTCAGCAACACCTCCCCACTGGCAACTGGAATTGCACAATCTGCAAAACCAGATGACATTTAGTCACCTATGAGAGCTCGTATTGCGCAATTCTTCCCAGTAGTTGCCCAATTTGTTGTTTGATATATTCTTGAAGTGCTTTTGGTTTCACACTAATATTTTCATGCCATGAGTGTCCTTTCTGTCTCCTGGTACAATAGTTGTTGAGAAACTCTCCAATAGTTACAGGTAACATGGCTTCCAAGAGAGTTGCATCAAAGGATAGTGTTGAAAGTAGCATTGGGGATGTAGTTGAGCAGGTGTTAGTGAGTTTACCAATTTATGCAGACACTCATATGTTCATTGAGAAGGGCATGAAGTTAACATGGAAGGAAATCAATGATGTTTTTGCAGGGAACTTCAAGGAAGATCTAGAAGATCGGCAGGTGTATATCAATATCCACCGGTCAGGCTTTCACAAGTTTGCATGTAGGTACCACACATTCCCATGTGCAGACATCATCCACTGGATTGTCTCACACATATATCCTGAGACTATGACATTAAGTTGTGCCAATGGAACACAGTTTGCTACCTTCAGGACAAAGAATTATCATCAGATGTATCACTTACCTCAGCAGGCGAACTGCATGGATGAACTTTTCTATGCCACCCACAGCTTTGTGAACACTAGGGATATTATAAAGCGTTGGGTGAAGGAGCCGTCAAAGTTCAGATCCACACCCAATCATGTTTACAAGATGAAGTCACTCAGAAAGGACTACCAATTCTTGATCATCTTTGCATGCAGATTGTACAGTCAAGAGATCACATAGGCCTTTCCACAGAATTGAGTGGTTGTGTTGGACCAGTTGGTGAATGATGGAAAACCATTCAATTGGTTGGATATATTGGCTCATCAGTTGAAATTCCATGTTACTAATGCCCAGAATCCTCCCAAGGATGAGCAAGCAAGATTCTACATGTTCGCATATTTACTTGATGCAATCTGTGCCCAACATCAGTTTCCTAGCATGGGTTAGATATGCACACCACAGGAGCATGTCGTCAATATTTATTGCAAGTTGCTTTCCAAGTGCAGCTACCAAGGATTTATGGTGAGGCTAGCAGACCATTTCATCATCCCAGTGTACAAGTTGATCTTTGAGTAGGATCCACCTTGCATGTCCCAAGAAGCGAAGGAGGCATTACTTAACATTGCAGATTGGTATGCCTCACCTAGTGGCACCTTCATCAGGATGTTTGGCGGAGAGAAGTCTATGCATGTTCTACCAAGGTTTTCCACAGACAAGTTGGTCATGCAATAGGTCACATATCACATCTCCACAGGGTTATCAACAGGGATACATAGGAGGAAGAAGGCACCTTGGCCCGCTCTTCCTTTACGGATTGGATTGTATGATATTAAGAGCTTGAAAGATGTAGATGCTGAAGCTAAGGAGATAATGAATTCTGAGTTCGACACCAGAGATTATGATCCTATGATCCCCATGAGATTTGCAAGAACCACTGTGCGATGGTGTATTATCCATGGATCCATGGGGCATGTCATTGGGTAGAGGAGGACATTTGGAGGTATTGTTACAACCACTCCAAGTTCAATGAACCAGTCAGCATAGCCACGGGATGAAAGCTTCTCTACAGGCAGCAGCACCATAGGAAGCAACAACAACAACAGTAATAAGCAGCAAACCGGCATACGACAAGGGTAAGAGGAAAATTTCCAAGAACCAAGAGGCTGAGCAAAGCTACAAGTTCAAGGAAGATCCTCTCATTGAGAAAGCATCTTTGGCAGTAGAGGCAAAGAGGAAACAACGCATAAAGAGAGTAGAACAAAGGAAGAGAGAGAATCAAAGGTTGGAAGAAGCAGAAAAGAAGTTGCAGGAAACGAAGAAAAAACTGAAAGAAGAACATGAGCTAAGAAGGAGAGAGAGGGAAGAGAAGCATAAATAGGAATAAGAAGAAGGGCAAGGCGTGATCATAGAAAAAATTATGCCCACACAGGTTGAGGAGTCAAAACAGGCAGCAGATGAAGAAGAGGGTGAGAAGATGTAGGATTGGGAGCTTTCTTAGCAGATTGAGCAAATGGTTGAAGCAACGAACATGGAGTTGGGACAGGAGCCACAGGACCAAGATATCGACCTCATGCCAGGAGAATTCGAGGTCACCCCTTTGTCTACACCACCTCCAGTATCAGAACAAGTCCCGAGTGAGAAAGGATAGGTTGTTCTCCTTGATGATGATATGGTGATGGATGTGTACAATATGTCATTTCATGAGTTGCAACAAAGGATTGTACATGCACGGAGAAAGCATTTCCCAAATGATCACATGTCACCTGCATTTATGAAGGAAAGGGTGATAGTGAAAAATGTCAGGAAGCATCCAGTCGCCATGGCTAATGCCACTATGGCTTATGTAGGAGCCACAACCTCAAATGTCAAGTTATTGTTAGTAGAGAACGAACAGATGACAAAGAACTTGCAAGCGACCAGGCAGAAAGCAGAACAATCTGCAGGATCCGCAATGGCAGAAATGAGGAAGGAGATACTTGCTGAAGTATCCTCTCTTGAGGCCACTATGTGAAGACTCTATGAAGGATTGGTCACCATGCATAAGGTAGTTGTTCATCTATTTGGTTTCCAATGACGGAGTAGAAAGGTTGTCCAAACTCTCAAATACATACACACTGCTATCGCGCATGTGCAAGAATGGACAATGAGATACAAAGGATCCCCACTTCACTTGCCTAAGATTATGAATTCGCATGCAGAGCTAGATAAAGCAAAGATTCGAATGCAGATCCAGAACTATGAGAAACTCACCCCATTCGTCAATAACATATAGGCTTCATATGCATGATTGTATGGTGAGAACGCACAAGATCCCATCAATCGGTTCCCCCACCATAGCCAAGGAGAAGAACCAAGTCCAACTAGAGATCGACAAGTACATGGAGCAGCTGAGGCAAGAGGCCACCAGTGATGACTTGGAGATGAGCGCAAAAAACATGCAGCAGTACATCGGTGGTCCCGCTGTATTCAAGACTATGTTGCACATGTTTTAGGATGGGTTGGACAAAGGTTCCCAGATCATATACCCACAAGCTATGGAGGCAAGAGTTTGCTACCAGAAAGACACTTTCAAGCGATATGGGGGCACCATAGCACAATACCAAGCTTGGTATTAGTACATCACAGAGAGTCATCAAGTGGATGTTGCCAAGTTGGTCTTTCCCCAGACTTCTGAGTCATAGTGTTTTGTCTTGTTAGGATGTATCTAGCCTATTTTGTCTCACATGGGTATATGTGGAAAATGTAATGTAAAGAAGTTGAAGATTCACGAGGGTATTTAAAGAGTCAAAGGGTCACCCCACCCTTTGTTATAATAGAACCTCATAACTCATAGAATAGGCTTTTGGGAGCCAAGCTTTTGGCTAGTCTTATGCTTAGAGAAGGCTTGGGAGAATTGTGATGAGCCTTGATTTCTCCACAATGTAGAGCAAGTATACTTCTTTGGAGGAGCAGGTGTTCATGATGGTAATGTTCCTCTATTGGGGCTAGTGGTTGTCAATGGTGTATGTATGGATGGAACTTCACTTATAATAATATAACTGAGCCAACACATTTTCATGCATATGTTGTTATTGTAATTGGACTATTCTGGTTGCTTTAGCAATGTATGTTGTTTAACTTACACATTTGCTTATGAACTATTTTGTTTTGGAAAAATGTGATTCAGATCATCCACAGTGTTATGCACATCTTGTCGATGTTTCGAATCCCAAAGGGGATCCATCTTCAGGACAGAAATTTCAGTGACAGATTGAAGGAAGAGTTATTTGACCAAAACAGATAAATACCTAATGAATGAACACAAATTAAAAAGCTGACTAATTTTAAAATAAAACTAAACATACATTAATAAAATGAATATAAAATAGATAAAAAATAATTTTTATAAGTGATTAATAACGGAAAATGCTATTTCCAACCCTATAGAAACGTAAATGCGCTCTGACATGCGAGGCAAATAGCACTCGCCCTCTCTCTCCACGCTCCATTCATTTGTTCACATGCTGTCACTCAGAGGGCGAGCGTTATTTCCCTCGCATGTCAGAGAGCATTTACGTTTCTATAGGGTTGGAAATAGGATCTTCCATTAATAATTTTAATTGGTGAAATAATTAATTTTATTTATAAATAATTTTAATAATAAATGATTTATAAAAAAAAATTGAAGATTGCTTGAAACCTAATTCATTTAATAAAAATAATAAATTTTATTTTATTAATAAAAAATAATTTTATTATTAATAATAAACTAATTTTAATTGCTATTAATAATAAGAAATTTATTTTATTTATAAATTTTATGAAAATTGCTTAAGACCTAATTCTCTTTGATTAGTAATAAATTTATTTATTTATTTGTAATAAATAAATAAATAAATTTTAATATTATTAATTGATTAAATTAATAAATTTAATTTGTAATAAATAAATAAATAATTATTAATTAATTAAATTAATAAATTTAACTAATATTTATTTTTAATAATTATTTATTCAGTTATTTAATAATTAATTATCTATTCTTAATGAATAAATAAATAATTATTATTATGAATAAATAATCATTAATAATAAATTATTTAATCATTAATAATTTAATCAATTTATTAAATAGAATAAGTAATTAATGAATTAATATAGATGTTAGTTAAAAATGCTAATATATAATTCATATATATTTTTAAGAGATTCAAGGTAAGGAGAGATGGTTATACCTGGGATACTATACCTTAGAAGATCTTGAAGCACTGATATGTCTAATCAAGGGAAGCCAATTTCCATTGATCTCATTCCCATCATCTATGTTGAGGTTATGCAGATATTTCATAATCTCAAGTGCCTCTCTGATTTTCCTCTTTTGATAATGATCTTCCCTGGCGATAATTTTGGTGTTCTCCAAACAAACATGATGCTTGGTTTTCAAGGACTGCTCTGCAAGGACTGAAGTGCGCGATCTCCCATTCTTGATATCTGCTCCGTGCTCTTTAAGTCTTGCTTTTAAAGAGTGCCCTGTCTCTCTAATATAACTTCTGTCGCAAGAACAATCAATCTTATAAACTCCCTTAAGTTGTTGTCGATCGATGGTATCCTTGACAGACCTCATTCTTTGTTTAATTGTTCCACATGTCGTAAAGTGAGTGAATATGTTTTTCTTTCTTAAAATCTTGGAAATCTTATCCGTGACTCCTTGAATGAATGGAAGGTATACTTTTATGCAATTTTCTCGAGGGCCCTTGGAGAGGACCTTTCCTTCAACTCTTTTTATAGCTTTCTTAATATCCTTCTCCTTGTATCCTATATATTTAAAAACAGAGGTTAAGTGCTTAATCTCCTCATTAAGGTGACCAGAGTCGGATATTCTAAGGGCCCTAACAACAAGAGTGTTAAGAACCCCAAATTTTTGGGATGGATGATGGTACGAATTAGCATGAAGATAGCTTCCAGTTTTGGTTTTCTTCCTAAAGACTTGGTGTCCCAAAGTACCATCCTTTCGGATAACAAGGACATCCTAAAAAGGAATTCTTCAAGCTTCATAGTAAACTTAATTTCTGACGAGATAGAGTTAAGATGATTGAAAAATGTCTCAAGCTCAACCCTACCATGAGTCCATTTTAAGTTGGTGTCATCAACAAATCTCTTCCACCATGCTGGATTCAAAGGGTATGAGTCAAGGGCCTTTTTATCAAAATAATCCATGTATAAATTGGCGACTATTGGTGATAGAGGGGAACCCATTGTGACCCCAGATATATGTTCATAATAACTGCCTTGGAAACCGAAGAAAGTGGAACACAAACAGATCTCCGCAAGTTTGGTTGTTTCTGGATCAGTGACCTCTTTTATAACATGAACAACCTCATCCAAGGGAATCTTGGTAAATAAGGATACTACATCAAATCTAACCAAAATGTCATCCTTATCAACCCTCTCATTTTTTATAAGTTTTACAAAATCATTAGAGTCTTTTATAAAAGAGTCTATTTTTCCAACTAGAGGCTTCAGTATCTTAGAAACACATTTAGCTAATTCATAGGTGGGGGATCCAATGGTATTAACTATTGGTCTAAGAGGGATCCCTTCCTTTTGTATTTTTGGTAACCCATAAATCCTAGGGATAACCTCACAAGAAGGAATTACCTTCTTTTTTATTTTATCATCAAGGTTGGACTCCAAGATTTCCTTCTTGACCTCTTTTATAACCTTGGGTATGGGGTTGGAGTTAATTCTCCTATAACTACTATAATTGAGATGCTCATTCATTTTATGAATGTAATCATCTTTATCTAAAACAACGGATCCTCCTCCTTTACCAGCCTTAAGCATCACAATCTTGTCATTATTTCGAAGGGACTTGAGAGAATCTTACTCATCCTTATTTAAATTACTTTTTAGCAGCCTGACTTTCCTCATTATAAGGGAACATTCATGTCTTAATACTTCTTTGTCGCCTAACGAGAGGCCTTGATTCCCATTCTCAATGTTACAAATAATGCTCTCAAATGGAATGCTCTTAGGAGTAACTGCGTATCCTGACCTTTGCTGAGAATATTAACTATTTCAGGACTTATCTCTAGGGAAGAAAGATTAAAAACCACCTTCTTAGGATAAAATGTTGAAACACTACTATTTGAAGCAATGCAATTCGAACTACCACAATCCTTGCTATTTAAAAATGAAATATTCTTCCCGCAATTTTCACGACTCCCATTGTCACGCCCCTACACCTGTGGTAGTCTTTCAACCGCTTATAGCGAGGTGCGGCACTACCAACCATTTTCTTTTCACCAATACTTACGATTGTAGACTATGCCTAACATTCCATACTTAGTTTATTTTTCGTTACCAAGTATTATTATGTTTCCTTTATACAAGTGAAGACCATAACATTCACATAAACAACATTATACAAGAGAAATGCACAACAGTAAAAAGAGAGGGGCAACTCCGTGCAATATGAGTCTGCTCGAATCAATATATTTAATCTTCTTATACAAGTACAAGTTAAATCTTGGGAAACCCCAAATTTACATTTAGCCAATTTTCAAATTTCGGCAAATTCGGTTGCCCAGCTCGTCGGTGCCTCCGCATGGTCGTCGCACAACTCACCAACCCTTCATTCACCTCGTCGCACGATCATGTTGTTTGCCCAACTTGGGCACGTCTCGTCGTAACCAAGTCGCCACACACAAGTGCCTCCGCACGAGTCACACCTTCGTTCACAATCTCAACACTTCACTATTTCCTCCGTTTCGTCGTGCACGGCGTGCCCTACCCAGGTCGCCCATTCACACGATTCTTCATTCCGGCGTGCATGGCGTGCCTTCTCCCGGCCTCCTGTCCGCACGTCTACCCGTTCACCAACTCATTCACCCGAGCTCGTTCGCCCGAGTCGCCACACGACTTCACCCAGTTCGCCTGAACGACCTCACCTGGGTCGCCACACGACGTCGCCCGGGTCGCTCGAACGACCTCACCCGGGTCGCCACACAACCTTGCCTGGGTCGCCCGAACGACCTCGCTCGAGTTCTGCCTGAATGACCTTCCTAAACAACTTTTCTGAATGACCTTCCCAAACAACTTCTTGAACGACTGTCCCGAAGGACTTTCCTGAACGAATGTCCGAAAGATTTTCTCGAACGACTTTCCCGAATGACTGTCCGAACGACTTTTCTGAACGAGTTTACACCCGAGTTCTGCCCATCGTGTGGGCTCATCCACACACTACAGAACTCCTTATTCGAACTCGTGTTGATTGAATGATGGTCGTTTGCCTCCAAACGACCTCCAATATATACGTGCGGGTGGCGGGTTGTGTCACACGGTCGACCCACACCAAATGCCCAAGCCAACTCATTTAACATGTGTTGTTTCGCCCAAGAGGATGGGCGGCCTGCCCAACTCATGGGACTGCCCCCTCAACTCGTACAACACCCTATAAACTCGTTTCTTGGCTTGTTTCGTTTCATATTTTGCACGCACTTCGCATGGTGGAGTTTCCCTGCTCGTCGCACGGACCGCAGGTCCTAACATCCTCCCCCACTGGAAGTCATTGTCGTCCTCGACAATATCTCATCTCGGCAACCATCTGTCACCAAGATCACCATACCAAGGTATACACCCCATCGGTATGTCATACATCGGAAATCATCTCAATCCATGATCATTAACCACCCTGTCACAATCTCCACATGCTGCTCCCCATCGTGGAAGGTTGGTCCCCCCATCTCAAGCTACATGCTTCCTACAACATATCGTGTCGACCTCATCATGTATCGTCCTCATGTGAATTGCTGCCATGATACTCCAACACAATGCTAACACATCTCTGTACACTGGATCCCCTCATGACTCAAACTAGTTGGGTAGCTAATCCAACTGCCACGCTCAAACCATGAGAATGCACATCCTCATGCCATCATCAGTCGTTTCTCAGAACATCCCATCACATCCTCAACTCGATCAAGAATCCATCTCCATACAAGTAAGCCATGCTCAGGTCCATGAAGTAGTCTCCATCTCATCTACAACATGTTGTCCATGATGTTTAGTACTAATGTGCTGCATGAAATTAGCCACATCTACCCCAACATCATCATCCATATGTGTGTCTCCTTAATATGAAGAGACCATCTCATCAAACTCTGACTCTCGATGTGCCACATCCAGGTCCATGAAGCAACCTCCATCATATCTGCAATGTGCCATCCCTCAAGTCTGCCATAGAAACAAATATATACCTGTCTCATCTATCCATGTGCTGCCTATGATCATAGATCAATCAGCTCTCATGTGTCAAAAGTGGTTTAGTCTCGGCTCAACCCATGCCCAAGTGTTGCCACCAAAGCATCATCATCATTGTAACTCCATCACTCCAAAGTGTCTCATATCGATCCTCCACATCAAGTCACTCTTCCAAGCCATTCCCATACATGTACTTGAAAGTATGCACCCCATCTTGCATCAAAGTCTCTAACCTCAGCTCCTCAATGCATCAGATCCTCTAAGTCCACCATAGTTGAAGTCCCTAAAAGTCACAACCTCAAGTCATCATGAGCTCCATGAGTCATCTCCAATCAACATCTCAGCAAGCATACAAGTCTCGGCCCAAAGGTCTTTGCAAGATGCCTCAGCTCTCCATGTAGTAGGAATGCTCCATAGTCTGCTTACAATTCCATCCAAGTCCATGGCCTTGTTGTACAAGAGTGCACAACCTCTCCATCGGCTCATAAGTAAAACATCTCCATGTCACACCAACAATCCACCTGCACAACATCCCTGCCTTGGCACTCCTCATTAGATGCCCATAAGTGACACCTCTATAAGTGCTCTTGCATAATGTCCCTGCATAAGACTGCCATGCTCCATGTCTCCAACCTGATGTCCATGACTAAGTTGCCCATGTAGTCCAACCAAGTAGACCCATCACAACAATCGGTCATCCTCATCCAAGTCTGTAATCTTCGGTTTAGTGAACTCAGTCACCCAACCATGTCATCATCACCACTAGTCCTTTCCACCATAGCTCCCCCACTAAAGGTTCAGCCTATCTCTTGGTCTCGGCCATGAGAAGTCCACCCAATTATCATCATATCTTAAGTGTGTGCCCTCTTCAATCTGTCCATGAGTCATGCTGGGCACTTAGCCAATTCTCCATGTGGTTAAAGCATGACCCAATCCTCCGCAATGATCATCATGTTCCTCCCTTGTCACGAGCCTTTGCACCTTCTACCATAAGGTCACAAACAACCCCAACAATTCCTGCAATAGTCAACAATCCTTGCTTTTCCATACAAGGTCTCATCATAGACATCCATGGTAAGATGCTCCCCTACATCGGCAAACTGATTTTGCTCTTTCCTGCATACAGCCCATCTACCAATGCTCAAGTGAAACACAAGTATCAATACTTACTTCATCATCATGAGGCCCCTCCATATGAGTATCTCATTCATCCATGTGTGCAAGCCGCACGATCTTGGTCCAACTTGATCAATCTCAAGTTCATCCTCCATCGTTGTCATATCTGCAACATCTTCAAACATCACGGCTTCTTCTTCCTTGTCAGCACAATCTACAACTTCATCTTGCTCCATTGCCCAACCAAGTTGAAGAAGTTCATCTTCAACATTCCTTTCCAAGACTTCAAGTTCCTTTCGAATCCGGGGATTCTCTTCTTTCATCCTCTTCAACCTGTATAAGGTCAGCAAGAGCTTCCCTTCGCATTCTTCCAAACCTGCCATGCCTTGTCATTTAGCTTGGTCCAAGCACGATGCTTCACCTTTGCTAAACCTATTTCACCATTCACCTGAATCACCCTAATATTCCACCCGTCACCTGCAAAACTTGAACTCCCTGCCAAGTCTTCGGTCTTCGTAGAATCAGCTCCTTGATTTAGCTCACCAGCTCTGATACCACCTGTCATGCCTCTACACCTGCGGTAGTCTTTCAACCGCTTATAGCGAGGTGCGACACTACCAACCGTTTTCTTTTCACCAATACTTACAATCGTAGACTAAACCTAACATTCCGTACTTAGTTTATTTTTTGTTACCAAGTATTATTATGTTTCCTTTATACAAGTGAAGCCCATAACTTTCACATAAACAACATTATACAAAAGAAATGCACAACAGTATAAAGGGAGGGGCAACTCCCTGCAATATGAGTCTGCCCAAATCAATATATTTAATCTTCTTTTACAAGTACAAGTTAAATCTTGGGAAACCTCAAATTTACACTTAGCCAATTTTCAAATTTTAGCAAACTCGGTTGCCCAGCTCGTCGGTGCCTCTGCATGGTCGCCGCACGACTCACCAACCCTTCGTTCACCTTGTCGCACGATCGTGTTGTTTTCCCAACTTGGGCGCGTCTCATCGTAACCCAGTTGCCACACACGGGTGCCTCCGCACGAGTCACACCTTCGTTCACAATCTCAACACTTCACCATTTGCTCCGTTTTGTTGTGCACAGCGCGCCCTACCTGGCTGCCCGTCCGCACGATTCTTCATTCTGGCATGCACGACGCACCCTCGCCCGACCGCCCGTCCGCACGTCTACCCGTTCACCAACTCGTTCACCTGAGCTCGTTCACTCGAGTCACCACACGACTTCACCCAGTTCGCTCGAACAACCTCACCTGGGTCACCACACGACTTCGCCCGGGTCACCCGAACGACCTCACCCGGGTTGCCACATGACCTCGCCCGGGTCGCTTGAACGACCTCGCCCGAGTTCTGCCTGAACGACCTTCCTGAACGACTTTTCTGAATGAACTTTCCGAATGACTTCTCGAACAACTGTCTCGAACGACTTTCCCGAATTACTTTCCCGAACGATTGTCTGAATGATTTTCCTGAACGACTGTCCGAACGACTTTCCCGAACGACTGTCCGAACGACTTTTCTGAACGAGTTTACACCCGAGTTCTGCCCGTCGTGCGGGCTCATCCACGCACTGCAGAACTCCTTATTCGAACTCGTGTTGATCGAATGATGGTCGTTTGCCTCCAAACGACCTCCAATATATACGTGCGGGTGGCGGGTTGTGTCACCCGGCCGACCCACACCAAACGCCCAAGCCGACTCGTTCAACATGTGTTGTTTCACCCAAGAGGATGGTCGGCCCGCCCAACTCATGGGACCACCCCCTCAACTCGCCGAACACCTCATAAACTCGTTTCTTGGCTCGTTTCGTTTCATATTTTGCACGCACTTCCCATGGTGGAGTTGCCCTACCCGTCGCATGGACCGCAGGTCCTAACACCCATGGTCGTATTCAATGGGCCTGACCATAAAATGCTCATCCAATCTTAAGATATTATGCATCCATCCCATTCTGACGTCAATGGAGCTGCTATCATCTTTTTCTATTTTTGAATTATTGATTCCATGGAGATGCTACCATCGATTCTCAAACTGTTGTGCTCATCTTCTAGTTCTTTAATGCTGCAATCATCATTATAAACACTCTTAATTGGGCATCCTGTGTTGTCTGAATCATCAGGGAATTCGTTGTTCCATCCAAGAGAGAAACCCAAACTACTCATTCTTTCTGAATTAATTCCATAGTCTTTATTCATGATCTCAGGCGAGCTTCCAGAAATGATCTCACCCCCCAGGACGCTGCAATATGTCGCCCCTACTAATCCATTGTTCAAACCTTTGAGTTTTTCTCCAAAATTAGAATCAAAGCTGCTTGATCCAACGTCGATGATTCCACCTTTTTTGGCAGAGAAAACAATGTTTCCTTCAGCGGCTTTACTCTCCCCATTCTCATAACTGTCCTTGGAGACCTTAGTTGTTTCTATCGAATTCCTAGGCTTATTGATAGTCGAGGGGAGACTACTATAATTTGCGTTGTCAAAGATAATGTTCCCTGTCTCTTTTACGTTGCTTCTATCTCCAACATCCTTACGAGAAATGCAAAATTAAACATTCTAAAGATTTCTGAGATCATCGTAGGAAATACCTACACCATTCTTCTCTGCGGCATCTACCCTAGCTAACGAATTTATGGTGCTAAAATCAAAATTTCCTAGCTTGCTGGAGGACTGGAGCGGAACAATACTCAAAAGATTTCTCCTTAACCTAGAAATATTTCTGGACTGTCTTTCATGAGCAATTTTCCCTTCTTTTTGACCTTTAAGCGTAGCCTTAGTATCAATCGTTCTCCATAAATCATTATTGATAACACTGGCTAACTTCAGGTGAGCGGTAAGGGCCAAATGATTGAGCCTATCTAATGCAGCCCGAGATTTCCTGATTTCACTACAGATAAGTGACAAACTTAACTTTAAAACTGAATTATTATTATACTGATTAAGAAGCCTATGCTTTACACGAGAAAATGGAGGAATAATCTTATTGTCACGACAATTCTTCAGAAATTGCATGTCGATAGCTCTTCTTTCAATATTGATCCTTTAATTCTCGAGAGAACAGATCTCATTCCATATATCCCCTACGTACAGGGAAATTATGTTATATTTTAAGCTTTTAAGCTTTTGTGGGCTTCTTTTAGAAAAATGTGATTCATATCATCCAGAGTATTATGAACATCTTGTCGATGTTTTGAATCCCAACGTGGGCGACATATTGCAGCGTCCTGGGGGGTGAGAGAATTTCTGGAAGCTTGCCTGAGATCATGATTAAATATTGTGGAATTAATTCAGAATGAATGAGCAGTGTGGGTTTCTCTCTTAGATGGAACAACGGCTTCCCTGATGATTCAAACAACGCAGGATGCCCAATTAAGAGTGTTTATAACGGTGATTGCATCATTAAAGAACTGGAAGATGAGCACAACAGTTTGAGAATCAATGGTAGCAGCTCCATGGAAATTAATAATTCAAAAATCGAAAAAGATGATAGCAGCTCCATTGATGTCAGCCTAGGAGGGAGGCATAAGATCTTAAGCTTGGATGAGCATTTTATGGTCAAACCCATGGAATGTGACTGTGGGAGTAGTGAAAATTGCGGGAAGAATAGTTTAGATTTTAATAGCAAGGAGTTTGGTAGTTCGAATAACATTGTTTCAAATAGTAGTGTTTCAAAATTTGATCCTAAGAAGAAGGTTGTTAATCTTTCTTCCCTAGAGCTCAGTCCTGAAACAATTAATATTCTCAGCAAAGGTCTCGGATTCACGATTACTCCTAAGAGCATTCCATTTGAGAGAATTATTTGTAACATTGAGAATGGGACTCAAGGCCTCTCCTTAGACGACAAAGAAGTATTAAGACATTAATTTTCCCTTATAAGGAGGAAAGACAGGCCGCCAAAAAGTAATTTAAATAAGGATGAGTAGGTTGCTCTCAAGTCCCTTCGAAATAATGACAAGATCGTGGTGCTTAAGGCTGATAAAGGAGGAGCAACTGTTGTTTTAGATAAAGATGATTACATTCATAAAATGAATGAGCATCTCAATTGCAGTAGTTATAGGAGAATTAAATCCAACCCCATACCCAGGGTTATAAAAGAGGTCAAGAAGGAAATCTTGGAGTCCAACCTTGATGATAAAATAAAAAAGAAGTTAATTCCTTCTTGTGAGGTTATCCCTAAGATTTATGGGTTACCAAAAATACACAAGGAAGGGATCCCTCTTAGACCAATAGTTAATACCGTTGGATCTCCCACCTATGAATTAGCTAAATATGTTGCTAAGATACTAAAGCCTCTAGTTGGGAACATAAAATCTTTTATAAAATACTCTAATGATTTTGTAAATCTTATAAAAAATGAGAGGGTTGATAAGGATGAAATTTTGGTTAGTTTTGATGTATTATCCTTATTTACCAAGATTCCCTTGGATGAGGTTGTTCATGTTATAAAAGAGGTCACTAATACAGAAACAACCGAACTTGCAGAGATCTGTTTGCATTCCACTTTCTTCAGTTTCCAAGGCAGTTATTATGAACAAATATCTGGGGTCGCAATGGGTTCCCCTCTGTCACCAATAGTCACCAATTTATACATGGATTATTTTGAGGAAAAGGCCCTTTATTCATATCCTTTGAAACCAGCATGGTGGAAGAGATTTGTTGACGACACCAACTTAAAATGGACTCATGGTAAGGTTGAGATTGGGAATTTTTTCAATCATCTTAACTCTATCTTGTCAGAAATTAAGTTTACTATGGAGCTTGAAGAAAAAGGTAGAATTCCTTTTTAAGATATCCTTGTTATCCGAAAGGAGGATGGTACTTTGGGACACCAGGTCTTCAGGAAGAAAACCCACACTGAAAGCTATCTTCATGCTGATTCGTACCATCATCCATCCCAAAAAATTTGGGTCCTTAACGCTCTTGTTGTTAGGGCCCTTAGAATATCCGACTTTGATCACCTTAATGAGGAGATTAAGCACTTAACCTCTGTTTTTAAATATATAGGATACCAGGAGAAGGATATTAAGAAAGCTATAAAAAGAGTTGAAGGAAAGGTCTTCTCCAAGGGTCTTCGAGAGAATTGTAGAAAAGTTTATCTTCGATTCATTGAAGGAGTCATGGATAAGATCGCCAAGATTTTAAGAAAGAAAAACATATTCACTCAGTTTATGACATGTGGAACAATTAAACAAAGAATGAGGTATGTCAAGGATAGCATCGATCAGCAACAAAAGGGAGTTTATAAGATTGATTGTTCTTGCGGCAGAAGTTATATTAGAGAGACAGGGCACTCTTTAAAAATAAGACTTAAAGAGCACAGAGAAGATATCAAGAATGAGAGACGAGATAGCTCAACTCTTGCACGGTTATGTTCTAGCTCAAGCTAAAGTAGATTTGCAGTTCACACATGGTCAAGAAAGTGCTGGTTAAACTTCTCCCTCTTTTGAAAAGGATGACAGTCCAGTGAATAGCTTTATAGATTAGCAGGTTGAAGAATTCCATATGGCTGAAAGTGATGAAAGAAAAAGTGTTGTTCCGAATCTGTCCATAGAAGAAGACAGCATGCAGGGAAGTCCAGTTCTACTTTCAGAATGTGATAACGTTAAGTCAACCCTTTCAGATCCAAATTCGGATTATGGTGACCAAGAAAACCTTGTACTAAGTCCCATGAAAGAGAACTATGCTGCTGAAATCATCTGGGATGAAGAAGACAAAGTTTTGGATCCAAATGTTTTCATGTCATCAGAACATAGTCTTCATGAAGAGGTAATCTAGTCAACTCATGAACAACAAGATGAGAATTTTGTTCAAGTAAGTGAAAAAGGTTCCTTGGATGAATCGTTGGTAGATGATAGAAATGTCATGCTTGGGTTTCAAGAATCATTCGAAGTTTCTTTTCTCATGATTGATGAATGCAAAGACAATCTGGCTGTCATATCATATGAAGGTGACCTACAATACATTCAGGCTACCAAAGAGCAAAACATTCAGGATTGTCTTTCAGACTCTTCCTCATATGTTTCATGTTTTGAAGTGTTCTTTGAAGAGGAAATCTGCTCATCTGCTTGTTTAGAATTTTTTGAAGACCAGGAGCATACTCTTATTTATGAAGAAAGACCAGAATCAAGAGAAAAAGATACCTTGTTTTTCAGTAGGAGGAAACACTTCATGTTTTTCAGGATCCTATGGCAGATTTGTTGCAATCAACAGTGAAGGTGATTATTGCAGTATTCAGTGATGAAGGGGATCATGGTCAATTATGTTTTTGGAGGCCCAGTTACTAGTATCTGTTGTTGACTAGGAGATCTGATCTGGAGAATCAATCAAGGAGGCATCTACTTGATTGGTTACATTGGAAGACACATTACACATGATTGTGCATATTGCATTAGTACGTAGGTGGCTGTCATCATGATTTGAAACCCTCGAATCTTGATGGACTGTTGCCATTGAATAAGTATTGTCAGTGCTTGTTTTAGTTAAGTCAGTCATGAGTCATTTCCTCTTGCATTGAGTCGGTTTTTCAGTCATGTTGGTTTCATAATTAATTCGGTTTAAGTCAAGTTTCAGTCAATAAATGAGTCGAATTCTTGTGTTGTTTGTCGAAATAATGACTCCATAGCCCAATGGACGAAGGCACTGTCTGCTCACCCAGAGAGCTGTTGTTCTTGGCACCCCCAAGGAGCTACCATTCCCCATTGGAGCCAATGTTAGTGTCAGTCTTTGCAGCCTTCCTCCAGTGATCAAATATGCTCTTACAATGTGGTCTCAGAGTGTCAAGGTCAAATTTTATCATTTCAGTGAGTCTTCAAGTAAAATTTGGTCACTATGCATTAGATCTAGGGTTTTCTTTTATTCCTATCAAAGTTGTCCAAATGTCGGTCCATGTCATCGTTCATCTGAGTGTACCATCATTCAGAGGGTTGTCATTATCATGTCAAGTTCCACTGGGTCATTTTACACCTTGTTCATGCTTCAGTTGCGCCTAGGCAAGGTTCATTTCCCTCTCCTAGGGTTTTGAAGGCAATTTCTCTTGGATGGTCAAATCACCGGAAAAGCTTGTATCCTGATGTTCATCCACCTTCCCCTATCCTTAATGTACCTTATTAAACATTTCCCATCACTGAGATCCCCCAAATTCCTCATTTTCACACAAACCCTAGTTTCTTGCTACAACTTGACAATTTTCAAGGCTAGGCCTGTGTTTTTCCCTTTTGGACCCCTTCCCCTCACTCAATTTCAGAGATTACACTTTCCCCTACTTCCTAACATCCCTCCCTACTTCCCAAAATTTCCTCAAGAATTTAGAAGCTCCCTATCCCCTTCATTTCGCTTCATTTCGACAAATCCCCTATTCCACACATTGGGATAGGTTTCACTCAAATGATGTTTCTGAGCAGTAAAAGATGAATTTTTAAAAACTGAGAGAGGTTTTTGTCCAAAACAGGCCAAGGAAGAAAACTCTCCTTCAATTTTTACACAGGTGTCATGGTTTAAGATAAATGTCAAAAATACCGTCGCCTCAGGGAATTGAATGCACCTCTGGAGTGACCTTGGGAAAATCACGTTTTCTCCTAGCTCGAATGGCCAAATGACTTGTGCGATGAGCCAAATGATAACTCGACACAAATATCTTTCCAATGAGCTATCATGAGCTCAATTTGGAATTGAGGAAGACCTTTAAAAGTTGACTGTAACAACACTCTGCCCTAAGGCAGCCTCATTCTGCACATTTTGACCAGTCTTGGGAGATTTGACTTTTGATAGGGAAAATGAACTCCAAATTGAAAAATTCCAGTTGGGTTGGAAAGTAGACTCAAAGACCTTTCCAACGAGCTATCCTACACCCAATTTGGACACCAGGAAGGCCTCCAAAATTGGTCTGCAAGAAGGCACGGCGCACAGGCGCGCGCACTCAGGGTCCGCACCTGTCACAAAGAAAAGGTGCGGTCAGGTCGGCAGGATCCATGACCATTAGGTGCGGGACCGCAGGTAATGTGAAGGAAAAGTGCGGACCTAGACATTTTTGTGCAAAAAACAGGGTTTTCTCCTTGTGCGCCGCGCCACTGGCACGACACTAAAATTATAGAGCTCCAAATGAGGAATGGTTTGCATTTTTGGATTCAGCATGGAAAATCACGACTACTGGTGTCCGGAAAATAAATTTTGGCAAGGTATGAGTCTCCAAAAGGTCAAAAAACACCCAAAAATGGCCTCTCTGCCACTTTTTTGACACACAGGAAGCAGTCTTGGGAGAATGAAGATTTGGAGGGGCAAATGAGCACCAAATTCAAAAATTCCAATGGGGTTAGAAAGTAGACAGGACAGGCTTTCCAACAAGCTCACTTGGGCACATTTTGGACACCTTAAAGTGCCTCAAAATAGGCCCCAAAGTAGCGTGATGCACAGAGAAAATGGCGCAGCGCACAGAGGAAAAATTGCCTAATTTGCTTTCGTTTCGCGAAATTTCAGTTCGCGACTTCTCCAAGTGGGCCTGCTCATATACACTTCGGTTTTTTGGCACCAAAGGCGGCATTTAAAGTATTTTTTCTCCAGATTGGATTCTATCCAAGTGGCAAAGGAAGGCGATGGGTCACCCAAGCCAAATGTCATGTTTGTAACGCTGCACCTGTAGCTGATGGCTGGCTCTCCATCTCCATTTTGTAATGATTCGAGTAACTCCCCAACCCTTGGGCATTCTATCTCTTCCTTACACATTCTATATATTGTATGCAAGCTATTTTCAAAGCGTTGGTTGGCTTGTAACTTCTGGGAGACTATGGGAAAGAAACTTTGTTTCTTCACTGTGTATTTTTGACAAGAGAATTAATGAAAGGCAGCGGCTCTGTTTCATGAGATTCTTGTGGTTGTGAGTGTAGCAAATGTATTTCTTATGTGTTCATATGTATTTAGTTATGTTTCATAATTCATTTCATGCTCATTTCCAATGAAATTTTCTGAGTGAGATTAGGTAGAATCCAATTTTTATTGCTCTGCCTGTGGGAAAATTTCATGTTTCAGTGTTATTCTTCTGTTGAAAAGGATTCATGTCACTATGCCCTTTTCACTTTCTTCAGCAATCTATTCATGTCGTGGTACCTCAAACTAAATTGTTACATTTTCTGCCTACCTTGCCTCACGAAATAATCTGTGCCTTCATATTCAATTCTCTGTTCTTTGCTGAGCGTCGGTCCCATAACATCCCAGAAGCTCAGTCATTTCATAAAATTGTTTCCAGAATCCCTATTCACTTACTAGCCTAAGGTAAACATTGTATTGTAAGTCATCTCAGACTGTTTTCGATCATCTATTCACTGAGCATGACTCGGAGAGAGCCCTCTCCTGCTCTGGTAGGGCTAGCTACCAGACTGAGCGTGGTTTGTGGTTACCCTAATTTTTGCCTTCCTTCAGCCTAAGGCAGATTTAGGAAAAGGATTCATGTCATCATACCCTTTTCACTTTCTTCAGCAATCTATTCATGCTGTGGTACCTCAAACTAAATTGTTACATTTTCCGCCTACCTTGCCTCACGGAATAATCTGTGCCTTCATATTCAATTCTCTGTTCTTTGCTAAGCGCCGGTCCCATAACATCCCAAAAGCTCGGTCATTTCATAAAATTGTTTCCAGAATCCCTATTCACTTACTAGCCTAAGGTAAACATTGTATTGTAAGTCATCTCAGACCGTTTTCGATCATCTATTCATTGAGCGTGACTCGGAGAGAGTCCTCTCCTGCTCTGTTAGGGCTAGCTACCGGACTGAGCGTGGTTTGTGGTTACCCTAATTTTTGCCTTCCTTCAGCCTAAGGAAGATTTAGGTGCTAACATAGCCCTTGCAGAGCACTCCTTGAAAACCAAGTATCATGTTTGTCTGGAGAATGCCAAAATTATTGCTAGGGAAGATCATTATCAAAAGAGGAAAATCAAAGAGGCGCTTGAGATTATGAAATATCTGCATAACCTCATCAGGGATGGTGGGAATGAGATCAGTGGAAATTGACTTCCCTTGATTAGGCATATCAACACTTCAAGATCTGTTGAGGTATAGTATCCTAGGTATAACCCTCTCTCCTTACCTTGAATCTCTTAAAAATATTTATGAATTATATGTTAGCATTTTTAAGTAACATATGTATTAATTCATTAATTAGTTATTCTATTTAATAAATTGATTAAATTATTAATTATTAATGATTAAATAATTTATTATTAATGATTATTTATTCATAATAATGGTTATTTATTTATTCATTAAGAATACATAATTAATTATTAAATAATTATTAATAATAAACATTAGTTAAATTTATTAATTTAATAATTAATAATATTAAAAATTATTTATTTGTTTATTATAAATTAAATTTATTTAATTTAATTAATAATATTAAAAATATTTATTTATTTATTACACATAAATAAATAAAAATATTACTAATTAAAGACAATTAGGGCTTAAGCAAATTTTCATAAATTTATAAATAAAATAAATTTCTTAGTATTAATAGAAATTAAAATTAGTTTATTAACAATAATAAATTTATTTTTATTAATAAAATAAATTTATTTTTTATTATTAAAATAAATTTTGTTAATTTTATTAAATGAATTAGGTTTCAAGCAATCTTCATAAAAAATTTGTAAATCATTTATTATTAAACTTATTTATAATAAAATTAATCATTGCATCAATTAAAATTATTAATCACTTATAAAAATTAAAATATTTTAATTGATTATTATTTATTTTATATTTTCATTTTATTAATGTAGTTTTAGTTTTAGTTTGAAATTAGTTGGTTTTTTAAATTTTTGTTCATTCATTAGGTATTTCTATGTTTTGGTAGGATAACTCTTCCTTCAATCTGTCACTCAAATTTCTGTCCTGGAGATGGATCCCCTTTGGGATTCGAAATGTCGACAAGATGTACATAATACTATGGATGATCTGAATCACATTTTTCCAAAAGAAGGCCTCAGAATCTTAAAATCTCACTATTTTGTTTACAATTGTATGAATCTAGTTGAAGGCGTGTTGTTGGATTAACTTTCCACTTTGGTTTGTGGACTATTCTGCTTTCCAACTTGTGATGTCATTCCACTCGTGTGTTCCTTTCAAGCTGCGTACCATTACAGGCTTCTAAGGGACACACTTCCTTTCCCTTCCATGTGTTAGAACCCCCATGCATCTCACTTGACTTGTTGCAAGGTCACACACTTGCTTCTGACCAAATTCATCATACTTATCTCTGCACGCTACCATGGTCAAGGCACTACATTACCACCCACTGCTAGGACTCCTACTCCTAATGGTCTAAAGACTAGTTGGTACTTCTTACCAGGGAGATTCCCTTGAATGTTGGCGGGTCCAACACCATCAACAGGATCTTCTATGGTTTTTGGATGAATAGAAAATAAGATTATGTTGCACTAACCAATGTTGAAGTTGAATATATGGCAGCTAGTGAAGTTAGTTGTGAAGCAGTTTGGCTTCGTAAATTACTTGTTGATTTGTTTGAAGGTGTGCTAGATTCGACCATATACTTTGTGATAATCAAAGTTGTATAAATTTGTTAGAGAACCCAATATTTCATGCAAGGTCAAAGCACATTATGATTAAGTACCACTATCTTCGAAATATGGTGCAGGATGGAACCATGAAGCTACAATATATCTCCACTGATGAATAGGTAGTTGATGAGTCATAAGGCCACAAGTTGACCAAGTCGGCCCTCTGTAGACAAGTTGGCCTAGCCCTACAGGTGGAACCTATTCAACCCTCCTATAAAACTATATGTTGGAGATCTATTCAACCCATTTGGAGATCATTCATTCAACACACAACAAGTATCATCTACACCTAACAAGGGAGGAAAATGGATGAGTCAAAGCAGAGAGAGTAGCAAGTCAAAGAAAGAAGATTTTAGCATATTTGACCAAATTTTTGACTTTTACTAGCTCGCACATGTGAAGGAAAAATTTCTGTGAATAGGATGAGTTTCTTTTGGGTTGATTGCAGGCCAAATTTTGGCCCTAGTTGCAGGACCAAGTTATTCTGAGTTTGACCAAATTGGAGCAGATTTGACCAGCGTTGAATTTGACTTTTGGAGGTGATTTGGAGGAGGGTTTGACTTAGTATATTGGTGGTAGTTTAGCATTGGTTATTGGCTTGGATATCTCTCATTTTGATATGATTCTATAAGGAAATGATTGTTGGATTTTTCCCCAATGTGGGTTTTCCCAGGATAAAATTGTGTCTTGTCTCTTGTGCATTGTGATCTCTATTTTGAATGGTTGAACAAAAGTGTAATTTATTAATGAAGAATAAGTAAAGACTTAAACAACAATAATTTTCATAAGTAATTATCAAGAAAGAGAAATTAAGTGCTTTTCGAGCTATTGCAGTTGGTTTCTCAACACATACAACTACCAAATGGGTTAAGGTTGTAGGTTTCCTGGAGTTTGGATTATTTCTCCCTTGTGTCATTAGCAAAGGTCACATTTTTCCATGGAATTGTGGAATTTCTTCTTCATGACCTCCCAAAAAAAGAAAAAAATTTCCTTTCATTGTTTCTAAAAGATGAAATGACCTAGTTTTGAAGAAGGACGGAGTTTAGATAACAATGTTGATTTAAAAGTAGACTCCTTTTTCAAATACAAACACCCTTTATAGGGAAGATTTTTAGTGTGCCAAGCATAGCCTTGATATGCATGGATTTCCATTTGAAGTTGTTAGATTAGTTGAGTGATATTGGGATCTATGAACCATTTTTTTTGGACATTATTCAACTAATATACTGCTATGAAGGAGAGTGAAAAGAAGGACCCTTCCTCTTCATACTTTTTGTAAAGACTTTCCATTTCACCAAAGCTCATAGGTGTTAGTAAACTTCCAAAATCGAAACATCATCTTGAGCTTGTGGTTAGTCCCATGTTCCAAGGGTGGTGGTTAGTCCAACACTCCCTCTTCGACGTCACTTTGGGGAATCAAATGTGGGCGAAGGCTCCAATACCATGAAAATGTTTTCCACTATGCCAAAGCATGCAAGTGTTAGTAAACTTCCAAAGAAACTATATCATATTGAGTGGGTGGTTCGTCCCATGTTCCCAACTTAGGTGGTCAGTCCACAAGATCAATCACTAGAGGAGCATTGATTAGTCCAACACTTTCAAGAGAGAGAATCTACTATGGAATTCTCCTTGCTCTTCTTATAAATGATCTCATAATCATATCCAAATATTTTGGTGACCAATTTTTGTTGCTAAGGGGATGGAACCCTTTTCTCCAAGAAGTATTTTAGGTTGAAATGAGGTATTTTAATTTGGAAATGTTTTCCAAGTAGTTAAGGGCAACAAATATTCATAGGATGTAATATAGCTGTCATTTTGTTTTCATGAGTCAATTTTCCCAAGTTCCTTTCATAGGGTTGTTCACTAGTAAACTTCAGTGGTGTCTACCTTTGCATGGGTACTACTATGGTGCCTTTACTAGAGGCATCACATTCCAAAACAAAGGTTTAATGAAATCTAGTAGAGCGAGTATTAGGGTGGTACATATAGCATTCTCCAATTCTTGGAAGGTATGATTTTCATTTTCATTCCAGCTAAAGGTTTTTTTTAAGCAAGGTAGTGAGGGGAGTTACAATCTTACCATATTTGTTGATAACGTTTATGTATTAACTTGTGAGATCAAGAAAACCTCTTGAACTACTTTGATATTTGGAGCATGGCTAGTCCTTCATTACTTTAATTTTCTTCAAGTCCACATGACATATCTAATAATAACTAACAATATTACATAAATTGTTGATCAGAGTAGAGAAGTAAGGATTGTTCTTGCATAAGTGCTAAAGCTAGCAAAGGGACCCACAAAACAACCACTTTAGTAGAATATTAATTTATTTAATTACCTAAAGTTGGACTTAGGAAAACTTAAAAAAAAAAAAAAAACCTAAGTTAACTTATGATTTAATCTCATTCCTTCACCAAGATCTAATCGAGTGAAGGAGAGGCTTAGGTCGAAATTATAAGAGGAGATAGAGTGAGTAAGTAGGCAGTCAGTTGAGCACAAGTAGTGTGTCAGATCTGCGAAGGAAGAGACTAGGGTTTCAACAGATTCCAGAACTTTAGTGCCTAAGAAGGAGATTGAGTGAGGGTCGAGTTGTGCTTACAACCTCAACACAATAATTTGACTCACACATATGCATAGGAAAAAATATCTGCAGCTCACACGTATGCAAAGGTAGGCATATTTGTGCAATTGTATGAAAGATCAAGTGCGTAGTAGGGAGATCCATTTATCTTGGGAGCTGGTTAGTGTTTCTTTGTGGAGAAAGCAAAGTTTTCCCTTGCTGTAATTTTTTTGATGATCGCCCTTTTGCTGAAGATAAAAAGAAAAACACAAAGTTTACAGGTTTTCCCTGGAGTTATGGTTTCTTGGGTATATCTTTTGTTATATGCATTGAATGTGTTTGTCTTCATATTTATTATTTATTTTTCATTGTGAATTCTAAGTTAGAAAACTCAGTGTATTTGCAATTTAAGTTTCCAGTATAGCAATTGTTTGCATTTATGGTTTCACACTTCAAAAATTGTGAATCAGTTACTAGGTTTTAAGGAAATCTAACATGGTATCAGAGCCTAGCCTCTGATTGAAGACCAAACACAGTTTTATTTTCAGGAGCAGGTGCTACAATTCAGAGGGAGCGAATTCATCAGATTGATTTGGCTATCAGGGTTTTTGGGCCATTAGGGGAATTTTGAGGTCTAAAATGGGCCTCCTAAGAAAAATGTACAACCAAAATAAACTTTATAAGAGCCAATAGGATTCAAGATGATGATGTCAACCATGGGGGATGATTCACCATTTTTTGAGTAAAAAGGTAAAAAGATAAAAAAAATAAAAAAAAATAATAAAACTACTTTTTCAACTTATCTCCCTAAGGTTTTACTCAAATTTCGAGTGGGAGTACTCATTGGATGCAAAATTTAATTCTTCATCCAAGGAGTACCCATTTTTTCATACTTTCGATGGACCTTGCTATAAGAAAAATGAGAAATACATGAAAAAACGTGATTGCAATTACATTTTTCATGTATTTCTCATTTTTCATGTAGTAGGGTCCATCGAGAAAGTATGCAACATGGGTACTCCTTGGATGAGGAATCAAATTTTGCATCCAATGAGTGTTTTCACTCAAAATTTGAGTAAACCCATAGGGAGATAAGTTGAAAATACGAGTTGAAAAAATAGTTTTTTTCTTTCTTCCCTCTAAAATTTGATGATGTAATCAAATCTTATTTAATTATTTCCACTATTATTTTATAATTTCCTTAGGAGGCCCATTTTAGACCTCAAAACTCCCCTAATGAATGCGATTTGGCAGTATGGTGTATCAAGCTCTTAGATTTGAGGACAGATTGGAAAATGCGTCCAACTTCTATTCATGGCATGAAAGGATAAAAATGGTATTGAAGGAGGAAGGGGTATGGGAGTTTGTTGATAATGTTCCAGTTACACCTACTGACCCTCAACAGTTGGCTCAACATAACAAGAAGGATGGAAAGGCAAGAAGAATTGTCTTGGAGGGAGTCAAATACCACATTATTCCTCACCTAAATGGGAATAAGACATACAAATCCATGTGGACAAACATAATTGGTCTCTATTGGGGTTCAAGATATGCCATAAAGTTGGTATTGAAGGATAAGCACAGGAATATTAAAATGACCAAGTTAGATTCTATGGTGTCTTACCTCACCAAGTTTACCCAAGTAATGGAAGAGTTGGCTAGTGTGGACGAGACATTTACATATAGAGATCTGGTGAATTTTTCCCTATTGGGCTTCACCAAATCTTGAAAATCCTTCATGGATGGGATTTGTGCCAGATAAAGGCTTCCATATGAGGAGCGATTATGGGGTGACTATGTCCAAGAGGAGATTCGCATACAAGTTGGGCTTCATGTTATGACTAAGGAAGATGAAGAATTTTTTTCGCTAGCCAACGAAGGGTCAAAGGGTAAAAAGAACAGTAGTGGTGGAGAGTTGAGCTCCAAGGGCTAGAAGAAGAAAAAGGATCTCAACAAGATCAAGTGATTTTCATGCCACTATTTTGGGCATTTGCTACTAAATGCCCTAACAGGAAGAAAGGGTCCAAGAAGGACCAAGTAGCAGCTTATGTAGAGATAGATAAGTTCTCTTCTCATTTTGAGAAGGAATTTACACTCATTGCTTGCATAAAATCCTCAATGGATACAAGTTTGTGGTATGTAGACAACCATGTGTCCTATCATATGACGAGAAATAAGAAGTATTTCAGAAAATGTTGAAAAGGGACATGCAGTTCGACATTGAGATGGGAGATGATGGAAAGTATTGGGTTGAGGGTATTAGTACAATTTGATTTGAGAGGGAGTCTAGAAAGTATTTGTATCTCAGATATGTCCTTTATGTACTTAAGCTAAAAAGGAGCCTCATTTCAGTTTCAACATTGGAGGATAAGGGGTAGAAGGTGACCTTCAAACAAGGTAGGGTTTTCATAAAATCCTCAGACTCCAAGGTGGCTAAGAAGATTGGGGTTAGGCACAAGAGCTTGTACAAATTGTAGTTTGAGACATCTACAACATTGACCAATAGAGGGATTCATGACTCAATCAGGGAGCTTAGGGAGTTGTGGCATAAGTGCATGAGGCATCTGCACCACAACGCACTGAATATTCTCAAGGAGATAGTGTTATGGATGCCATAGTGCAACGTGGAGTAGCATGAGGTGTGAAAGGGTTGCACACTTGGAAAGTATGCCAAAACCTCTTTTCCTAATAGAGATAACAAGGCCAAGGGTATATTGGACCTTGTTCATTTAGATGTTTGTGGTCCTTTCTCTACAATATCCCTTAGTGGGTGCAAGTATTATGTCACCTTCATAGATGATCATTCAAGGAAGACATATATATTTTTCATGAAAATAAAGGATGAGGTATTCTCAAATTTTTTAGAATATAAAACCTTGGATGAAAACCAGACTGGCAAGAAAATCAAGGTGTTGAGGTATGATAATGGTGGGTACTACACCTCAAACAAATTCAAAGAGTTGTGTTCCAAGGAGGGCATCTGGAGGGAGATGACTACGCCACATAATCCTTAGAAAAACGGGGTGGCAGAGCGCAAGAGTAGGGCCATAGTTGGAGCGACAAAAACCATGTTGCATGACCATGGGTTTCCCAAGTTTCTTTGGGATAAGGCATCCAATACGACAATTTTCTTGTATAACCAGAGCCCACATAGAGTGTTGGGGCATGTTACACCAGAGGAGGCATTTACAAGGAAGAAATTGGATGTGTCACATTTTTGGATATTTGGCATCCTAGTGTACTTCCATGTACCAATAGAGAAAAGGAAGAAGTTGGAGCCCACAATAGAGAAGGGCATCTTCATGGGCTACAATGAGACATCCAAGGTGTACATGATATATACCAACACTCAGGAAGACAATCATTGGGAGAGATGTGGAGTTTGAGGAGTGAAGGGCTTTAAGTAAGTCAAAGCATGAGTAAGCTATAGTGCAGGAGGAGAAGCAACAAGCTCCCAAGTAGGAGGTGTATCCAACACCTTAGACTATAATTGTACATGTTGATGAGCAAGCTAAGCAACATAAGGATGAGGGGGACATGCAGTTGGAGGAGAAAGTAGATCCCTCTCATATCATGACTCCTAGGATAGGGAGAAGGAGAGTGAGATGGAAAGACCAACTGATGTAGGAGGCGTAGGAGCAAGTTGGTGCTAGTAGTACGTCAATTCGACTAAACATACAACCATAAAGTTACACATGATACATGGAACTTATGATGAAGTTGTTGGATGTAGAGCCTTCCAACTATTGGAAGGCATCCACTAAGTAGGTGTGGAGAGATGCCATGGTGGATTAGTATTCCTCCATCATGGAGAATGATGTCTGGGAGGTGGTGCCAAGGCTAGAGAGAAAATCTGTGGTGGGCTCTCACTGGGTCTACAAGATCAAGCTTGGAGTTGATGGGAGCATCAAAAAATATAAGGCAAGATTCATGGAAAATGGGTTCTCACAGGTAGAGGGGATCGACTATGACGATACTATTGCCCCAGTGGTTAGATATTCATTTTTAGGGCTATTGTAGCCATTACAACTTAGATGGGGTGTAAGATCCACTAGATGGAAATTAAAACAACATTCCTTAATGGGGTTGTTAATGGGGAGATTTATATTGAGAAACCAGATGGATTTGAGACATGCAATGAGGATACTCATGTTTGCAGACTCAAGAGATCCTTCTGTGGGCTCAAAAAGGCTCCAAGGGCATGGCATGATTGGATTGATAGTTACCTTCAGGTATTGGGCATCACTAAGAGTGAAGTAGAGCCCAACTTCTACTACATTGTTGATGGAGGTGAGCTACTTATTCTGGTGTTATATGTGGATGATCTAATTTTGATAGGCATAGTTAATCTCATCTAGGAGTGTAAGAGAGATCTTATAGGAGAGTTTGAGATGAACGATATGGGTTTGGTGCATTATTTCCTTGGGATGGAGGTTTTGCATGGTGACAAAGAGATCTTCTTGGGGTAGGGAAAGTACACCCTAGAGATTTTGAAGAGATTTCACATGCAGGATGGTAGGCCCATGACCTCGCCTCTTGTCACAAATTCGAGGAAGATGGATACATCCATATTAGAGCAAGTAGATCCTTCACTTTACTGATAAATAATAGGATCGTTGATGTATTTGGTAAACATGTAACTAGGCATATGTTTTGCAGTTAACTCTTTGAGTCAGTTTATGGTCGAGGCTAATAGAGCACATTTGGTTGTTACCAAGCACGTGTTGAGATATCTCAGGGGGACAATAGAGTATGTATTATGGTATAGACAAGTTGATGGAGTGAGGCTTGAGGGCTTTAATGATGCAAATTGGGTAGGGAGCTCCACAAATAGTAAGAGCACATCAAGATGCACATTCAGTGTTGGACCAAAAATTGTTTCTCGGTTTAGCCAGAAGCAGATATAAATTGCATTAAGCTCAACTGAAGTTAAGTACATAGTTGCAAGTTTGGTAGGGTGCGAAGCTATTTGGTTGAGGAAGATTCTTGTGGGCTTGTTTGGATAGGAGTTGGATTCCATCATGATCAACTATGATAATCAGAGTTGCGTCAAGCTCTATGAAAATCAATTGTTTCACGTTTTCTCAAAACACATCGACATACATTATCATCACATCAGGGATATTGTTCAGAGAGGTATCATGACACTCTAGTATGTACCAACAAAGGAGCAGGCAACAAGCATGCTGATCAAGGATTTTCCAGGGAGCAAAATTGTTTACCATAGAGAGAATTTGTGTGTAGTGCATAACACCTTTCTCTCTAAGAGGGACTGTTGATTGGAGTAGAGAAGTAAGGGCTCTTCTTTCCTAAGTACTAAGGCTGGTAGAGTAACCCACAAGACATCCACTTTAACAAAATATTAATTTATTTAAGTATTTCCTAAAGTTGGACTTAGGAAAAAATTGAAAATCCTAAGTTAACTTATGATTTAATCTCATCCCTTCATCAAGATTTAATCTTAGCCATTGATAGTGAAGGAGGGGCTTAAGTTGAAACTATAAGAGGAGATAGAGCAAGTGGCCAATTAGTTGAGCACAAGCAGTGTTGTCAGATCAACAAAGGGAGAGACTAGAGTTTCAATAGATTGCAGAGCTTTAGCAATTAAGAAGGAGATTGAGTGAGGTTCGACTTGCTCTTACATCCTAGTGCGGTTATTCCACTCACACGTGTGCATAGGAAGAGAGATATACAATGTTGGAAATAATACTGAGAGGGGGGGTGAATCAGTATTATCAGATCAATCAAACTTTTCTATTTCATACTCAGAAACATATACGCTACTTCAATTAAGTGAACCCGCGTGTACACGCTACTGTGTCTAATGAAACCCGCGTATATCCAGAGATCTTATAATTCAGTTATCTTAATCTTCAGTAAATGCATCAGATCATTATTAAGCATATTAACAGTAAACAGGTGCAGAATAACAGAACAGAACATCACACAAGAGCCACACACATGAACACCATGATATAAGGTGGAAACCCAATGTGGGTGAAAACCACCTGCTGCAATTCGTCTCTTTCTTCTTTAATAAGAAACTTCTTTTACAATGCACTGGTGCAGTCATTTACCAGTACGCAGGCTGCAACCTGCAGAGGGCTACAACCCTCATAGCTTTTGTACTAGCCGATCCATTTACTAGTACGTAGGTGCCAACCCTACAGAAGGCTACAACCTTCACTCGTTTTCCAGCTGCTCCTGGAAGGGAGCTACAACCCCCCTTGGCTCTTGTACTGGCTGATATGTTTACCAGTACGTAGGTGCCGGCCTACGATCTTCCCGGGACCATGTTTCATACATTTTCATACTAGATCCATAAGACAATCATCATTGTAGTACAACCTGCATCATCAATCACTGAAACACCCAATTCTGAATCACTGTAACCCTGTCAACAACAACCAGACAACATAACAACAACCAGATCCAACTCCATCTTCAAATATCATACTTCACATTGTATACGCTACTTGGATGACCCCAACCTGCGTGTATACGCTCTTTTACCAAAACCAACTCGCGTACAGATCTATAAATTCAACCTTAAAACTCTGCAGCTATATCAGACATCAAAGCATACCCAGATCATAATAATAAACATGCGTCAGTAGATCTAGTCTATCCAGAGTCAAACCATATGAAGATAATCATTCCAAGCCTTGAGATCTCGTTCCATCATTCATCATCCTCCACATGGGTGAAACCTTGGTTCAGATCACCAACCCATAACCAGCACTTGGATCACACACTTTCTCAGATCTTCATCACTCACACTTGCTCACACTTGCACACTTTGGCCTAGTGATCTTTTCCTTATATAGCCTTAGGCCTTGCTCAATGCCAAGAGCCAAAACCATAGTAACACAATACCATCAACTTCAATACTAGGGATCGACACGCCCGTCGAGACACAATGGTCCGAAACCATAGGCACAACTTCCAAGGACTAACCGCCATGGACCAAAGGTACGTTTCCACATACACGTGCTTTTGCTGAAGCCAACCTGCGTGTACACGCTGATTCGCCTTGCTGAACCTGCGTATATCTCTTTCTTGTCCTGCTGTACTGAGATCTGTCCATTAGTTAAGTTGTCATCACCTGTACCAGTCTCTGAGCACCTGTACCAACCTCTGAGTGAGTTGCCATCAAGGACAACACTTGAATCATAATGCCAACAATACAACTCACATATATCTGCAAATAGGTAGATTTGTGTGGTCATACGACTAATTGAGTGCGTAGTAGGGAGATCGATTAATATTGGGAGCTAATCAGTGTTTCTCTAAAGAGAAAGGGAAGTTTTCCCTTGTTGTAATTTTTTTGAAGATTGTCCTTATGGTGAAGATAATAAAATACACACAAAGTTTGCATGTTTTCCCCAGATTTTGGGTTTCCTGGGTATGTCTTGTATTCTATACGTTGAATGTATTAGTCTTAAAAAACAATTATTTATTTTTTGTTTTGCATGCTAAGTTAGAAAACTCATTGTATTTGCAATTTAAGTTTCCAATGTAGTAGGTGTTTTTATTTATGGTTTCACACTTAGAAAATTGTGAATCAATGACTAGTTTTTAAGGAAATCTAACATAAATATCCCACTTTAGAGATACCAAAGGATCATTTGGACCTCCTAATAAAGAGTTGATGATTAACAAGTCGTTGTAAAATCTGATCCACATGGGTGACATGGCATGCTGATTTTTATCATAAATAAAGATGTTTTCAAAAGGATGAGGACAAAATTATGGAGAAAAAAATTGAAATATGTTGTTCATGGGACTCTGGAAGGTTGAAGGTGCTTTCCAAGGGTGTTGATCACTTTTCTTAATAAGGAAATATTACCAACATTGAGATAAAATAATGTGGGGAACAAGAAGACTCTCCTCATTTTTATAGTGGTGGTACTCTTATCTTGATTGATGGAGGATTCTTCTTCTATCCTCAAACAAATGTTGTGGGTGAGTTCTATAGAGAAAACCCCAATTTTTTTTTGAAGTAAAGATATCACAAAGAATATTTACTTGTAAAACACATCATCTCATTCATGGAAAGAAAAGGAAATAAATATGGTAGGAAAATATTTTATCTACAAGGTTTGCATGTGAAAACTAAAAAAACTCTTCTCATGGAAATGGTATCAACAATGACATTCATATCATAATATTTGTATCATAATAATTTTAAAGAGTAAAGTAAATGTTGTGATAATATTGGCTTCTAGCATATCCATAAGTAAAATACACCATGTCATTGAGAAAAATGAAAAGAAATAAACATGATATTTCCATTAAACTTGTAGGAATGAAAGGATTTACACACATGAAATATTAAGTTTAAAAGTCAAAGTTAAAAGAACACTTTGGTTATGAAATTTGAGAGTTCTCTATGGAACCTCAAATACAAATATTTAAAAAGAGTTCAATGTTCAAAAATTAAAACGCGGTTGTTCAAAATGGGCTAAATTAAGTTCCCATGGACCATGTAAATGAAAAGACCTAGAAGAGAAAAGAGAAAAATAGCCATAAATTAGCTCTTGTCATTTAAAATGACTTTAAAATGAAAGGATGGATGATTGAAAATTGAGAAGAATATATCAAAAGACTCAACTAGGAGGTTACTTTACTCAATACGCTAGAAAGGTGTTCTCTCTCAATCTCTCTTTGAATGTTTTTCCATCTTTTTTATAATAATTATTTCTTCATATCCTTGGAATTGCTTCATGGTTAGGGTTTTTAACATTTTTTCTAACTAATTTAAGTCCCTTTGTAAATATAAACTTGAATATTCGTTCCCCAAATAAGGTACTACTTTAAGCATCCAAAAATTCCTTTAAATCAATCACTTTTTTAAAATGTAATTTGCTGCCAAGTTATAAATGGTCATGAATGTAATTTAATGTTTTAAGAATTATAGATGACATTTAAGCCATGGAAACCATCTCCAAGTTGTTCCTCACATCACTATCTCTCCAAAGAGCTCTTGTTTTCTCGATATGGACATTGACAACTCAAGTTATGACTTCTAGAAGTTAGTGACTCAATAGCCATTAATATGGTTCATATAAAACTTGGCCTTTGATTTATAAATCCACCTTGTTTATCCCACATGCATTACGGGAGGGAATTTTTAATAATTTATAAGGAAATAAACTCCCCATATTATTTGTTTATGAAGTAGAAAGAGCCATGGATCCTTGCATAACTTTTGTGTAGTGTGAACTTTTTGTCATCACCTTAATGCCCAATCATTTTGCCAAATCACTTGTGTCCAACCAATAAATTCCAAGTCTCACCCATAGATACTTCCACATGTCAATGGGAAATGTGCCAAAAAAAGGGGAAAACAAGAGAGAGAGAGAGAGAGAGAGAGAGAGTTGGATAGGGGTTTTTGTGAAGGACGAAAGGAGGGAGAAAGAGGAGGGGGAAGAGAGAGGAAGAGTGAGAGGTAGAGAGAGTGATGGGGAGAGAAGAATATATGTGTGTGAGAGATAGAAGGGGAGGAAGTGAGGGAGGGAGGGATGGAGGGTGAGGGAGGGAGGGATGGAGGGGGAGAGAGGGGGGGCTAGCAAGTGATATAGAGAGGGGGGGAATGGGAGAGGGAGGGGGATAGATAGATCTATAGGGGGGGGGGGGGGGGGGAAGAGATGGAGGGATATAGATAGATATATATGGGGAAGAGATAGAGAGAGAGAGATATAAAGAATGTGAGAGGGAGAGATATAGATAGAGCTAGATGGGGAAGAGAGAGGGAGAGAGGGAAGGATATAGATAGAGTTGTAGGTGAGAGAGAGAGGGGGAGAGGGAGGGATATAGATAGAGTTGTAGGTAAGGAGAGAGAGAGGGAGAGAGAGGGAGATGGGGTGAGAGAGAGAGAGGGGGAGAAGGAGAGAGAGAAATAGAGGGAGAGAGAGAGAGAGGGAGAGCAAGAGGGAGAGTGAGAGCAAGAGGGTGGAGAGAGAGAAAGGGGGAGAGGGAGAGAAGGGGGATAAGAGATAGAGAGAGAGAGAAAGAGATAGAGAGTTGGGGAGAAAGAGAGGGGGAGAGAGAAAGAGATAGAGAGGGAGAGGGATAAGGAGTGAGACAAAGAAATATAGGGGGAGAGAGAGGGAGAGGGGAGGGTGAGAGAGAGAAGGGAGGAGGGGCGAGCGGAGAGTAAGATAAGGAGAGAGAGACGGAGGAAGAGAAAAATGGAGAGGGGTAGGAAGAGGGGGAGAGAGGGATACAAAGAGAGAAAGGGGGAGATGGAGAGGGAGAGAGCGAGGGAGACAGAGAGGGGGGAATGAGAGGTAGGGAAAGCGAGAGGGAGGGGTAGGTGGAGATGGATAGAGGGAGGGATAGGGAGAAAAAGAGAGAGAGAAAGAGAGGAAGAGAGAGAGGAAGAGCAAGAGGAAGAGTGAGAGCAGGATGGGGGAGAGAGAGAGGAAGAGCAAGAGGGAGAGTGAGAGCAGGATGGGGGAGAGAGAGAGGGAGGGAGATAGAAAGGGGGATCAAGAGAGAGAGAGAGAGAGAGAGAGAGAGAGAGAGAGAGAGAGAGTAGGAGGGGGGAGAAAGAGAGAGGGAGGTGAGAGGGAGAGAGGGGGGGAGGAGGGACGAAGGGAGACAAAGAGAGAGATAGAGGGAGAGAAAAATGAGTGAGGGAGAGAGGGAGAAGGGAGGGAGAGAGAGAGGGAGAAGGGAGAGAGAGAGAGAGGGAGAAGGGGGAGAGAGAAATAGTGATTTAGGGAGGGAGGGAGAGAGGGAGAGGGAGTGAGAGATGGGGAGGGAGAGGGAGAGTGAGAGGGAGAGGGAGGGAGGTGGAGGGGGAGGGGGAGAGGGAGGGAGGTGGAGGGGGAGGGGGAGAGAGAGGGAGGGGAGTGAGAGAGATTAAAAAAGGGGGAGAAGGAGAGAGGGGGGGAGAGAGAGGGAGAGAGGGAGACAAAGAGGGTGAGGGAGGGAGGGGGAGAGAGTGGGGGGAGTTAGAGAGGGAGGGAGAGCAAGAGGGATTGGGAAAGGGAGAGGAATAGAGAGGGAGGAAAAGAAAGGGGTGAGGTGGGGGGGAGAGGGAGAGAGAAAGAGAGTTGGATGGGGGTTTTTGTGAAAGAGTGTGGTAGGAAGGAGGAGGAGGGGGAAGAGGGAAGAAGAGTGAGAGATAGTGAGAGTGATGGGGTAGGGGAGAAAATGTTAGATAGAGAGAGGGGAGGGGAGAGATAAATAGAGAGAATGAGGGAGATAAGAGATAAGGAGTGAGGGAGAGAGGAGAGAGGGATTAATAGAGAGAGAGAGAGAGAGAAATAGATTAGGAGAGACAAATTCTCTCTCTCCCTTCACTCCCTCCTTTCTCTCTCTCTCTCCCCCACCCATGCTCCCTCTAATTCTCTCTTCCCCATCCCTTGCTCTCTCTCTCTCTCTATCCCTCACTCTCTCCCGCTCTCCCTCTATTCCCCTTTACTCCCTTTCTCTCTCCATCTTCCCCTCCTCATTTCTCTCTCCCCTCTCTCTTCCCCACTCTCTTTTAATCTCTCTCTTTCTCTCTATCCCCCCTACCTTTCTACTTCTCTCTATTACCATCACTCTCTCTCCCCCAATTTTCCCCTCTCCTCCAGTTCCCTCTCTGTCACTTCCCTAATACACCCCCCCCTTTTCCTCTCTTACTCTCTCTCTCTCTCTCTCTCTCTCTCTCTCTATATATATATATATATATATATATATATATCTGTGTGTGTGTGTGTGTGTGTGTGTGTGTGTGTCCATTTTCCCTTCATTGCTTCACTCCCTCTCTCTCTATTATTCTCTCTCTATTGCATGCTCATTCACTCTCTTCCCCCCCCCCCTCTCTCTCTCTCTCTCTCCCCTTATCCCTTCCTCCCTCTCTCTCTTTCTCTTTCTCTCTCCCCCCTTCCCCCTCCTCTTTCTCCCTCTCCACTGCTTCCATCCCCCCCTCTCTCTTTATCACACACATAGACATAACATCTCTACACCTCTCTCCCCCTCACTCCCTATCACCTATTCTCTCTCCACCCTTCTCTCTCTCTTCCCCACCTCAGTCCCCCTCTCTATAACTTATTTTATCTCCCTTCCTCTCCTTATTTATCCCTCTCTCCCTCCTCCACAAACCTTCCCCAAATCTCTATCTCTCTCCCCATCCCTCTTTCCCTCTGTCCTCCTCCCCCACTCTCTCTAAAAATTCCTCCCTCACTCTCTCCTTCTTTCTCCCCCACTCTCCCTTCCCTAACATTTCCCTCCTATTTCCCTCTTAACAGCTCTCCATACCTCCTTCCCTCCCACCCTCTCTCTCTACCCCTCTACCTCTATTTCCCTCCCACCCTCTCTCCCTACCCCTCCACCTCTATATCCCTCCCACCTTTTCTCCCCCCCTCTCAATGTCTCTCTATTTATTTATCCCCATCTCCCTCCTCTCTCTCTCTCTCTCTCACTTCTCTCTTCATTGATCTCCCCCTCACTCCCTATCCCCCATTTTGTGTGTGTGTGTGTGTCTATTTACCCCTCTTTCCTTCATTTCATCTCTCTCTTCCCTGTGTCTTTCACTTCCCTATCTCTCTTGCCATTCCTCTCTCTTAATTCGTACCTATATCCCTCCCTCCTTGTCTCTAGTTCTCCCTCTATCTCCCACCACTCTCTCTCTCTCTCTCTCTCTCTCTCTCTCTCACACACACACACACACACACACACACCCTCATTCACTCTCTCCCCCGCTCTCTGTCTCTCTCCTTTCCCCACTGCCTCCCTCTCTCCCTCTTCACCTCTCTCTCTTCCTCCTCTCTCTTTCCCCTCTCTCACCTCTACCTTTTTATCCCCCTTGCTCACTATCCCCTTCCCTCAAAATCTCTCTCTCACCCTTTCTCCCTCCCTCTCTCCTATCTTGATATGGATTGGATCATTATAGTGTTTTTCATCCATCTCAATGCATTCAAAGTGGAAAAAGAGGAGGAATCAACTCACGATACCATTTTTACTGATAGGACCTAGTTTGGTAAAACGAGGTCTCAAGTCTTCCACGAGCGTTTTGAGGCATCAAACGAATTTTTTTGGGGTTAAAACTTTTCCTCTTTATCGTAAAACCTTTTCATGTTGTTTTACACACAGATATCTTTCCAACGGTGCAAGAAGCACATCAATCGAAGTCTGTATGCAAAAGTTATGCCACTCAGAAGTTGACCTTCCTGTTTTCACCACCATGGTTCGAGAGGATGTTGCGTCAACACCCATTATTCATGGAAAAGTGGCTAACCACGTGATTGTGATATAAAAGACTCTAGAAGAGTCTATATTGTAACTCTAGTTAAGAGTTGATGTAGTCAAACTTAACCACTACTAGGCTATCGGGCTATGTTATAACCGGCCACTAGGAGGAAGAGACATTCCATTCTTTTGAGAGAATTTTGTTGCATATCTGAGAAAAGATAGCCAGGAGAGATAGGAGGTACACAGAGAGGATATGTGCACTGTAACAACCCATGAGCCACAATCATTACTTCTTTGTACTTGCAACCATATTTTCTAGACAGAGAAAGAGAGCGAATAAGCCTCACCTTCCAGCTGGGTTTTCTCTCGAAAGGGTTTCCCAGAGCATATATTGTGTCTTATGTGTGTGTGTGTGAGCTTATTTTTTCATTATCTACTTTTCTGCATAATTTCCATTTGCATGCATGCACTAATTACAGTTAAATTTACAGACCTAGAGGTTTAGATAAACTGTAATAGTGTAGAAATTCAGAATTTTAATATATTATTATCAGATCTGTTGTGACGAACTATCCAATGGAATATCCACAGTAGTTTACAGATCATACCCTTCCTCTCTCTGCCTTCTCCCTCTTCCCCCTCTCTAAACATTCATGCTTCTCCCTCACTACTAATTCCCTTCTCTCTGACACACACATATTATCTCTCTCTCTCCCTCTCATGTGCACTCACTTTCTCTTCCTCTTTGTCCCTTCCCAAATATCCCCCACTCTTTCCCTCTTTACCTCTCTCTACTCTCTCCTTCTCACTCTCTACCTCTCACTCATTGACACTCTCTTTGTCCATCTACCCGTCTCTTATTCCCTCTCTCTCCACCCTTCTTTCTCTATCCCTCTCCTCCTCCCTCCCTTAGTCTCTCCTTCACAACAACCTCAACCTTGTCGCCCCCTCTCTCCCTTAGTCTTAGATATTATAGATACAAGAGCGCACACGTGCTCTTGAGAGTGCACATATTCTTAAAAAATCCAAGCTGGAAGCATGAGTGGTGGTTCAGGAAGCAGCAAGGTTATTAGGAACACATGCACATTTTTAAGAATGCACACTTGTTCCTGCATGAGCATGTTTGTGACGGACCCATTGCCACTTTTGAGGCCATCATTATTTTGAGAGTGATTGTAGTACAATGCTTGCAAATTATAAACAAACTCAATATTATAGCTTATTTAGTACAAAATTTCTTTTTTTGCTATGAGTTTTATTAATCATCCCTTAAGTTTGTGCGGGTGGGTGGAGTGTGGGGGGTGTTTTTTATGTTTTCTCCAGTATTTCGCCCACTGTCATGAGGGTGGGCGTGAGAGTGGAGTGAATAGTAGAGAAAACATGAACACACATTTTTATGTGTTCCCTATTATTTCCTTTAACCCTCACCCACTCTCATATGGGGGAAATAATATGGAAGACATAAAAGAACATTTGTTTCATGTTTTCCCTATTATTTTCCCAACCTCACCCAACCAAAAAAAATATAACAACAAATAATAAAAGAAACAAATTGAATATTATAACTTATTTTGTAAAAAAAAAAAATATTTATTATAAATTTCATTAAAAAAACATAAAAATAAAAATTGAATATTATAACTTATTTTGTAAAAAAAAAACATTTATTATAAATTTCATTAAAAAACATAAAAATAAAAAGTAAAGGAAAATCCATGATAAATAGTACTCATATGTACTAATGTCAATAAAATGTCACAATAATTATAGAACAATAAGAATTCATATAATTTACTGGATAAAAAATTTTAAATACAAAATTCATTAAAAACTTTTTAAGATATATAAAAACTTGATAGCAATTCCGATTAGAAAGATTATAATATATTAAAGTAAAAACTTTTATAATAATTTTATAATAAAAAAAATCAATATTAAAAAATACTTGTTAATCATTTTTAATAGAAAATAATCAAATATATATTAAGATAGAAAATTTGATAAACTTTTATAATAATTCTATTAAAAAAAATCAACTTTAAAAAATACCTTCTTAATCATTTTTAATAGAAAATAATCAAATATATATTAAGATAGAAAATTTGATAGTGATGGAAGTGATTTATGATTACATCCTCTAATGTTTTTTTCACAATTTTATGAGTTTAAAACAATAGTATGAAATAAAATGTCATTTATTATTTTAAATAAATAATACAATATATTTATAAATTTTTTTTATCTATAAATTTATTTTAAAAAGTTTTAATAGCCAATGCATTTATAACCAACAACATGTATTTATATATGAACATTATTAATAACAAGGGGTGAAGTTCTGTTGGAGATAATGGTAAAAAGAAAATCAAATGTATATATAAACAAGTGCTACGTAAACCATGTCAACCAATTCAACGCCTTTTCAAACCTGAGGAAGAACGAATGAAACACGAGCATTATGAGAAAAAATGAATAAATATGGTATGATTTTGGTATAAGTGAACAGGATAAACCTTACAATAACGAATAATTAAGCCTTGATTTTTGCTAAAGGTCTGCACGGAAACAGTTACAGATTTGTAAGCATAGCACATGCTCGAATGATGTGTCTGAGTTTAAAAATTGGCCGTATATGTCTAGGTATAGGGAGAACTTAATATATATCATGCAAGATCTGAGATCTTATGTTTGTAAAAGGAAACGATTGGGAAAAACCTATTTCTATAAATGAAGTTAATAAAATTATTTGAAATCTGTAATTATAGGTGGTGTGAATTAAGAAAATTGTTTGTGTTGAAGTTATAGCTCAGGAAAATTTCATTAGTGGTAAAGATTTTTTTATTGACCAAGTAGTTTAAGACTGTTCACAATCATAAAGATTTTAAAGGTAATAGATCTTGAAATTAGATAAGAAAAACAATTAAAATAACTTCAAAATTGAAATAAACCATTAAATCTACAGGACAACACATTTAATGTCATCTCATGGAGTACAATGATTGATGTATATGGAATGCATGGCAACATGCCAATGAAACTAGTAACAATGGAATCCAAATAATTTCATTAATGCGTCAAAAATGAGAAAACCATAATGAAAATCAACAATAGTTACTTAAAATTCCAATAAACCACCTTAAGAAAAAAACCAAAATCTTACTTTAGGAATTGGTAAATGAAAATTCCTGCAAGCAAGAAAAGATGCTATGCCAATGCTGCAAATAAGAACAAGAAAATTATTGTTATTGCCCATTGGCAAGTATATCAAAGCTGGCAGTTAACACACTGATATCCCATATAACTAAATTACCAATCTATGTGATGTGAAGGAGACAAAGCTGCAAATGACTTATTTGAAATTTAAACCAGGCTAAGTTGCAAATTCCTGTAGTAAAATCCAAATCACAATGAGAGAATGAAAAGTTTGCATAGCTTTGAAGTTGCAAGAAATTGTATAATTTGGAAAGCTCATGAATAAGGAAACCTTGTTGATTTTTTTGTTTATGCAAAAATCCCAAAGATAAAACTTTAGTTGTTATAAAATCTAGATTTTATAATAATTATATCTACCCATAATTATTTATGATAATAGTTATTAATTATAAAATCTATGGGTAAATAAGATATTTTTTTATGATTAATGTAATTGGAAAAGAAAAAAAATAGGAAAAGACAAAAAAAATATAAGTCAAATTAGAAAGTAAGAAAACTAAAAAAAATATTTAGAAAATATTTTTTAATTAATTTTTCGTCTTTAAAATTTGTCATTAAAAAAAAATAACCATAGAGAAAGAAAAAAAAAAATATAAATCAAATTAAAAAGTAATAAAACTAAAAAAATTAGTAACTAATAGAAACAGAAGTTACTAAACAACCCATAATAAGACCTCAGCCAATCACATTACAAATAAATAAATTTAAATAATAATAAAAAATGAATTCCCAATATTAAAATATGTATAAGTGACATAAATTTTTAGTCAAAAACAAACTAATAAAGAATCAAACCAAAACTAAATACTTAATACCATTAATACCATATATAGAGACAGTTATAATATAGATTATTTTTTAAAATTAAATTATGAATAAATTTATTAATTATTATAATTATATATAAATATTTTTTTTTAATTAAAAAAAATTGAAATAACCCTAATTTAATGATTAAACAAAGGCAATGAAGACTTAAATTAACAATGACTTCATAGAGCAGCAAAAGTCAAAATATAGAGATTGATGTTTTTAGACAATAACTATGAAGCTTTTTCACTGAGACTAAAATTTTGCTTCTAATTGGTGTGCAGATTTTTAAAATCTGAACTCAGCCGTCATGATCGTCTCTCATTCAATGTTTATCCATTCCTAACCATTGTTCGCCATTGATTTCCCTATCTCACTTATTCCATGCATTGAATTACCTAAGATAAATGAAGACTTAAATTAACAATGATATCATATAGCCGCAAAGAGTAAAAAATAAATAGATTAATGTTTCTTTTTCACTGATGACGCTAAAATTTTGCTTCTATTTTGGTGTGCAATTTTTTAAAATCTCAACTCAGCATAGTCTCTCATTCAATGTTTATCCATTCCTAAGCATTGTTCGCCATTGATTTCCCTATCTCACTTTTTCCATTTACTCATGCGGATTGCCCTGAAGGGACAAGTGGTGAGAAAGTGCGAGTTTCCACATTGAAAACGAACATCAAATTCATTTTAAAGTGAGATATTATAATCTTTTCATGCAGAATTGATCTCTCATTTCTGCATATACATGTCTAAGTTTTGAAAAATATAGATGATTCCAAACATGACCAAATCTTTGAAGGGAGAGCATGGTTTTCGGATATAATATATGTAGTGGAAGTCTCATATCATGTAACACACTCACGTAATAGACGAAACCCTAACAACTATGTAGCAAAATGGAAGCTTAAACTAATAACAGAATGAAATGTCATGAGCTTTAAAGCTATGAAAGACAATTCCCAGCAAACAGTCTGACGTTTCATAATCTTAATGCTCGAGTCAGCTCTCATCGGCCTTCTTTTCTATCACTATCAATCTTTGATGGAGATACATTCTCCATCTTCTGAAGACAAGGCCAAGCTGTCATGGCTTAAATTGATGAGCTCTCTACGCTGTTGTACAATGGTGGTGTTGCTACGACAGGTGTACTGCCACTTCCGGCAATGGCAGCGTTATATTGCAAATCTTTAATGTAAGCAGGACGAGAAGCAGCAGGAATGATCTCTACATCACCAGTCAGCATTGCTACCACTCGAGACATCGATGGACGCATTGTAGGAACAGCTTGGGTGCAAAGAAGGGCTACATGAATCACTCTGAGGACTTCTTCTTTTGAGCATGTTGATTCTATCTCAGTATCCATCAATTCAAGCAGCCTTTCTTTCTCATAAAGATGCCAGGTCTGCAATGCAATGCGATATTGAGAAGTAGGCAGTTAGTAATAGCTAAACATTAAAATACCTGGATTACATGTTAGAAGTTAGACTGTACACACCCATTCGAGAAGATAGACCATGCTTTCTGGCAAGCTTGGATCTGTGTTGCTCCGACCGCTCACAAGTTCCAAAGCAACTACCCCGAAGCTGAACACATCTGCCTTTTCCGTAAGATGGCCTCGCATAGCATACTCCGGAGACAGATAACCGCTTCAAACATAAATATGAAAGACAGAGATTACGTTATTTTCTCTAGATTATGTTACTGTAGTAACCATAGGTTATATTACTATAGTAGCAGCTTGCTTCTTCGAAAACAAAAATTGTATTTTCTAACGGTTGAATGGGGAACATATATAATTTCTCATAGTAGTTAGGAAACCAAAATTTAAGTTTCTGGATCATCTTACATGGTGCCAGCAACTTTGGTGCTAATGTGAGTTTTATTCTCATCATATAACCTAGCCAAGCCAAAATCTGATATCTTAGGGTTTAAAGAGTCATCCAACAGAATGTTACTGGCTTTGATATCTCTATGAATTATCCGAGTACTGGCCTCCTCGTGAAGGTAAGTGAGTCCACGGGCGGTGCCAATACAGATATTGTATCGAGTAGGCCAATCCAATTTTATGTGAGATTTGTTATTACCTGCAACATACATGACGCCAGTGTATTTGGTGTGGATTAGTAAAATTTGAAATTTTCAATTCAGGACAACTAGAAAACTTTTATATATATAATTACTTAATAAAGCTTTATCGAGACTCTTGTTCTCCAAGTACTCATAGACCAAGAGCGGATCATCTGCTTCTAGACAACATCCATGCAACTTTACAAGGTTCCTATGTTGCAGTTCAGATATTACAGCAACTTCATTTGTGAACTCGCGTTTCCCTTGTCTAGATTCAGAAGAGAGTTGCTTCACTGCCACCATTTCACCATCTGAAAGGGTGCCCTATTTGGTGCCACAATTTAGAATGGCGTTAGTGAGACTAATTTAAGAGAAAAGACAAAACAATACATAATGGCAGTAGTCAGACAAATTTAAGAGAAAAGACAAATAATACAGTAAGAAAGGTAACTGTTTATAGGATTCACTTATAATTGACAAAGTCTATAGTGCAATATATTGAAAGGTTGAGGAGGAAAGCACAAAATACACATAAAAATGTAACCTCAATTACTTTATTAAACATAAACTTATTCAACATTACATCTACCAAGCTGCTGTTGGTTTTCTTGCTTCTCATTACAATGACCCAACTTAAACATCAAATTTACTAATATGGAATTATACAAATTTTAAGGACTTCATTTTTTTGGAATTATACAAATTTTAAAGACTTCACTTTTTTTGGTTAACTACATGGAAACTCACACTAGACTTAACTAATATTAGACTCTTGCTTTTCTTAACTTAACTCAACTCTTCATACATAATATGCATACAAGAATAATTACTATTTCTAACACAATATGCATACAAGAATAATTACTATTTCTAACGCAAAAGATGAAAAGAATATTAACCTACCTTATAAACTACACCATATCCTCCCTCACCTAACTGGTTCTCTTTAGCAAAATCTCCTGTTGCAGTTTTCATATCCGCATAGCTGAAAATTTTCAGTTTTGAACGGATATCGTTTATCGCTGACAAAAAAAAGAAATCATCATTAAAACGGAAAAACTTGCCAATCCTTGTTGCAACTTTTAAACCATAAAATGTTAGGACAACTATCCCCGCACGAGTCCTCGAATCTTTTGTCAACACCTTTGTCTTCCTCAACATCTGCTGCTGGGGGCTTTTGAACCCCCTCCTCCAAAGGAGAGAAAACAAAATTATGCATATCAAAGCCGCAACGATCCCAGTTGTGATTCCAATCACCATTCCTGTCTTACTCTTCTTCTTTGGATTGAATTCTACACACATTTTAAAATCAGCTGAAAGTGACAAAGCATTTACAGTTTCATAATTGAAAATTAATTTGAAAGTTAATATAGAAAACCTTTTAGTGCAACCATCTTTGGCCTAGTTCATTATAGGCATCCATGCTAGAAAACTGTTCTATTTACATATTTTTATTTTTATTTTTATTTTTTTTCTAATAAAATGATACATGTTCAGCATGTATTCGTATACATAGATTTGTCCAAAAAGGGGCAAAAATGCATAGGAGAAACTGTTATCCAAGATTACTATAAACACATTATGTGCTGATACAAAAAAGCAAATATATAAGTGCTGTTTTAGATCGAAAGAAATTAAATTCTTTTAATTTAACGAAACAGTATCTTTTATCATCACCTGGCGTAACACTTATAGCTGATACTAATGGTCCATAGGTTCCTTGGGCTGGAATACAGCAAGTTCCTTTTCCAGCCCAGAATAAATGAATTTCGAGGAAGTTTGCTGTCACATTGGTCGTGTTGAAAGATTTAACAACACCTATATTTGAGCCCCCTGCCTCCTTTCGGATGTCAAAATCTGTTAATACTTTCTGCCCCTACAATATCAACATACATAATATTATCAACGTACATAATATTTATACCATTTAGTTATGCTATAAACAACGTAGGCACTAACAGGAGGAAAGAAAAGCATACATTTTCACGGTTAGAATGGTATTTTTAATCCAAATACATTAGATTAGATTATTGCTTGAGGGAAAAATACAGAGTTATATTTTTTGAATTGGGGTTTTTGCGATTAGAATTATTTTGTGTTTTTTTTTTTATTTAATACATTTAAATTTTTATTACCAAAATTTTAAATTAGTTAATATGGTTTATTAGTGTAATGAAGCGTAGTTCATTATTAAGGCAAAGATGATGAACCATACTGCCTATTACTAAAAATCAACAATAAAAATTTGAATATAATGATTCATCACATTTAAATTTTATTACCAAAATTTTGAACTAGCTAATATAATTTATTATTAAAACAAAAATTAAAACAAAAATGATGAACCACACTTGATATTTCCAAAAATCAATTATAAAAATTTAAATGTAATAAATCCTAAAAATAAACACAAATCTACATTTTCTTTTAAAAACCTTATGTCAATGGTGAACGTAAATTAAAACATTCTTTATGGGAGAGCAGCAATAACACTTACAAATCAAATCAAATCAATCATACCTGAACATAAACATCAAAAACGCGTCTTCCAACACTCTTCCAACTATGAGAATTTTCAATCTGTATCTCTGCAAAATGTAGTTTTACTGTATATGGTCCATTCTCGAGCCCTAAACCATAGTATCGAAGTGAGCTGGGAGATAAGCGTGCTGTCTGATACAGTTCTGAGTTTAATGTCTTTGTAAATTGAGACTGATTGCTTGCTGTATAAGTTACATTACTGCTGTCCATAAAACGTCCAGCATAACTCACTCCCCACTTCTGTGTATTGCTGACATAAAATGACGTATTATCAAGTGATTCGCTGTCCGGCTCAAAAGCATCTCCGATAGCAAAAATCTTCTGTCCGCCTCCACAATTTATAGCAAAGCGAGAATCTGTAGAAGGAGCCAAAATGTGAGTTTTGTGGGTCGTTTTTCCAACCAGACTAGGGTGATATGTCAAAAACCCAAGGTGAACACATGTCTGGAGGATAAAATGTAATTAGGTTACTTCTAACTGTTTATGTAAAACAAGATAGGAAAGGAAAAACTAAGGTAACCAAATAGTAATTGATATTTGGTGAAAGATAAATGAAATTCAAGTGTCATATAAGAAGATAGGAAAGGAAAAACTAAGGTAACCAAATAGGAATTGATATCTGGTGAAAGATAAATGTACTATACACTTGGAAGCACAATTTGCAACACAGAGTTAGAGACTTTGAAAAAAAAATATTAATGAATGTTAATTTTACTTAAAGAAAGTATTTTAAATTATTTTATAAATGTGAATTGTTTTAAAATGAGTTAATGTTGTAAGTATGTTTGGATAGTAACTGTTGTGTTAGGTTTATATTTTATTTATTTATATTTAAATTTCATGAGGGTGATAGGTAATTTGTGCATATAAACTTCACTGCACAATTTTAATCATATGTACAAGTAATATAGGTAATTTGTGCATATAAACTTTACTGCACAATTTTAATCACATTAATCACATGTATAAATAATAAAAGGGAAAAAAAAGTTTAGGTAGAAACACTTCTAATATTACATAAATAAATTACTTTTTTCATAAAATATAATTATTTTGAAATGAATTTTTCATTTTAAAAATATTTTATAATATAATTTTTAGAAAAAGTCTTAAAATTATAAAATTATACTAATCTATATATATATACATATGTTTTTTTTTTTTTTTTTTTTTTTTTTTTTTAATTATAAAGTTTAACATATATTGTGAGAAATAATAAAATCATTCACTAATTAATTTTTTATTAGATTTCAAATATTACATTATTAATATCAAAACACAATTTTGCAAGTGCGGTTTTTATGTAACAGTTTTTTCTTGTCTTGTCAAATCTCTATTTTAGTTTTCATTCATTTCCAACTAATGTGGATGTGCTTTAGCCGTTGGTGCCAATATAGATTCATTTTAGAGAACCCACATTTAGCAAGAAGGAAACATCTTTTTGAGTGCAAAATTTAAGGAAATGTTTACCCTTGATACTTGATAGATCTAGTATATCTAATTTCTCTTGATACGTAGATCTAGATTAAGATTGATCTATGTTAGCTCTTAATAAATTTTACATCTCTATATAGATATAAATTCATTAACATGTTTTATTTTTATTTTTTTTTAAATGTGGTGTGAATAGCATTGATTCATTATGTGTGTATGTGTATCAATTTTAATCTTGAAAATAAAATATCATCACATAATCAATCATCAAGGCAATGCTTGAACAAAGTAATTAAAATGAAAATCCAAATTTGAAGAAGAAATGCTTTTCAAATAGTCATCAATTTATTACAAACAGTTGTGAGGACACGGATACTTTGTAATCACCAACTTATAGTTGTTTTATTGTAAAGAGACAATTTTTAGGCTTAGAACTTATTCAAAAGAAGGTCTACCCTCCTGGTAGCTTGTACCCAACTCAGATTAGAATTCAACATCCACAAGGATTGCAACTTGGTTTGCAACAAAGCTCAACCTCCAACCAAAATATGTCTTATAATTTGGCTCTAAACCAGAACTACAACTCGACTTTTGACTAGGATTGCAACTTAGCCTCAAACCAGGACAAAAACTTGGCCTCAAGCTAGAATCGGTCTAACAAAACTTAGTCCAACAATCCCTGAGCTTGACCTCCTTCACACCAGATTTTGACCTCCTCAATAGACCCTGAACATGCCTCAACATCCCTCAAACAGAATAGGAACCCCTCCCAAGAGTTATACCAAAAACCCTTCCAATTTGGCTTCACTACCAACTCGGATTTACTTTACTTGGTTCATGAGGTATGAACGTCAAACCTATTCCTTTGTTGACCTAAAAACATAATCGAATTGCTTGAGAAAATGAGTGCCTAGGCTCCTCCACATAACACTTATTTATAGTGTTCTTGGGGTTCAGTGTAGGGTCGGCTTGAGCAAAGAAAGGATATTAACTATATATAAATGAATATCTTCAAAAGTTAATTTCTCCTCAATTGTGTTGAGTTAGGATGTGTGTCACATATCATCGGAAAGGTCTCGAAATATGCTATTTGACTATGTAATTTCCTCTTTCATTAGGATATCCTTTAACATCAATCACAACCATTTTCAACAATATCCCCTTTTTAATTGATAGTAATACTTTGATATCTACTTTTTTCAATAGTTTCTCCCCCCTATCTGCATTCTCTTTCCCTTTGAAATCAATAGCAAAGGGTGCTCCCCCTAATTTTGTGCTTCCTTTACTAAGATAAAGGAGAGATGTCTCCTAACTTTTGCCTGAGATATTCAAATGTTTCTCTGGGAAGAGGCTTGGTAAATAGGTCAACAATTTGTTCTTTGGTGCCAATATATTCCATCTTGAAATTTTTCTCAATGACCTGTTCTCTGAGGAAATGGTACTTGATTGAAATATGCTTTGTTTTTTAGTGCATGACATGAGTTTTTGATATATTGATTGCACTAGTGTTGCCACAAAAAACGACAATTGGTTGATCATATTCCATTTTGATGACATGCAAATTTTGTTTCATCCCGAGAACTTCGGTACAAAAGTCTATTGTTGTTATGTATTTAGTTTCAATTATAGAAAGAGAAATTGATTAGTACTTTATGCTTGACCAAGATACAAGGTAATCTCCTAGAAAAATGCACTCCCACTGGTTCTTTTTCTATCATCAATTCTACCTACCCATTTAGTGTGAAATTTCAACTATTGCAACAACTGAAATTAATTTTTCTAACTGCAAAATTAATTATGTAGTGTATTGCTATGGCAACAACGAATTAATCACACTACAATGTTCACACATAAAATACCGCAGAAAATAAAAGTGTTGGAAACTGAGAAATTCTAGCACACACACACATAAAAATGACATCGTTATTTTTGGACAGAAGTCCCTGGAAAAGCTCAATGCGGGAAAACCGGTTGCAACAACTAAGGGTTTATATTATTATTTGCAGCAGAAAATCTAAGTACAATAATTTGGATGCCAAACTGGGAATCCAATCTAAGAGAATCACGGGAAAAATTATTGAGGATTTTTCCTCACCCCACAACTGATTTTAGCTCCAGAAATTGGCCCCTTGGCAATTCACACTTCCCTCTTTGTCAACCTCTGCGTAGTTCTTGCGCAGGCCTTGCTACTACTTCCTTTCGAAACTCCTAAAATTTGTAGCTCTACTTCTCTCTGGCCCTGGAACTTATTCACTGGCCCTTCTGATCAAAATCCTGACTTTTAGCTACTAAATCAACTACCCCTCCATCGAGGTTGAACTGCACTGTTTCTACTACCTACACAAACCCTCTGGGCATACTCACACTTCCTCAATTTGACTCTTTGGACTTGGAAAATCTTCCTTCGGATACTACTGACCTTTCATGCCACCTACTACTCACCCACTGGCTCAACCTCCATTGCTGACTCATTCTTGCTACTGGGAATTCGACTTGCCTAGGAAATTGAGTATTTGCACTTGTGTATTCTCCATCTACCCATTGACATCTTCTTATAATCTCCAGTTGGGACTCCAACGACCACGATTAAAACTTAATCGATGGTTGAGATCATCTCCAAGTCGATCCGTGTGAGTTTCTAGAGAATTCTCACATTTCTCAATTAGTTACTATTAATCAACCATTTTTCCTAAGTTAGACTTAGGAAATTTTTAATTATGGTGAATTAATTTAATTGATCCATCTCTAAGTGGAATTTCCAGAAATGATTTATGGGTTTTGAAGAACTCTTGTTTTTTAACCTCTCCAAAAAGTCTCAAGACTAAAACACCATCCAATGCTACAAAAACTAACACTCTCTCTTAGTGAGGAAGGTGTTCTAGTGTCGTACTGCTACAACACCCTATCTCTACATCATCCTCTATACATTGTTGATGTTTGGCCACTATGATTATTTGTCATTGCCCACCAACCACTACACAACTCTAATGTTGCATCTTTGATGCTGTTGACATTGCTATATTGCTGCCAACTTTGCATATGCACTGCAACTCCCTCTCAATTGTTGTTGTTGCTACTGCAACAACTGCAACTAAGAAGCATCCAAAATACTATGTCCTTGCTACTGAAATGGGTTCTCCACCATACCCATCTGTTCTCTGAAATAGATGAACTTAACTCTCCCTCGAGCTTTCATAAGTATATTTGCAACCTGCTCATCTATGGAAACATACTGTAGCTGGACCGCTCCACGCGGCACACAATCTCTGATGAAATGACATCAAATATCTATGTGTTTCGACTGTCATTAAACACTAGATTCTCAGAGAGCTTGATGCAACTCTGATTATCATTGTAGACATTGGTCGCTTCCATCCTCTTCCTGAATAAGCTTACCAATAGCTTCCGAAGCCATATAGCTTCACATGTATCTATGCTCACTACCATATACTTTGTTTCTACAGATCTCAGTACTACTGACTTCTGCTTCCTTCTGCACCAAGAAAACATCCCTGATCCAATACTGAAGCAGTACCCAAAGGTACTTTTTCTATCCACTGAACTTCCTTCTCAATATGCATCTGTGAACCCACATAGTGTGACGTCATCCCCTCAGGTATATTTCAACCCATACTCTATTGTGTCGTGCACATACCTCAAAATGTGCCTCGTCGTTGTCCAATGTACCCTCTTCGGTTCCACCATAAACTGACTAAGGTATTGACCGCAAAGAAAATATCTGGCCTAGTGTTGGACATATACATGAGAGAACCGATGAGTTGTCTAAACAAGGTGGGGTCAACATCCTTGTCATTTGATGCATCTATTTTCTTCTAGTTGGTGATCATGGGCGTAGACATGGGTCTACAATCCTACATTTTGAATCTCTTCATACTATTTGTAGCATATCTTCCTTGGCCAATGAAGATCTCCCCATTCTTCTACCACACTTTCAATCCTAGGAAATAGTGCATCAACCCCAAATCCTTCATATCAAACTTTGTTTCCACGTTCCTGTTGCAGTCCTCTATGAGCCCTAATGACCCTGTCAAGAAGAGATCATCCACATACAACACTAGGATGAGTGCCTCAACCTCTACCAACAAATGGTAAAGGTTGGGATATGTGTCACTCTTGACGAATCCCATCTGCTGCAAGTAGTTGTCAATCCGACTGTACCATGCCCTGGGAGCCTGTTTGAGCTTGTATAGATATTTTTTTAGTCTACACATGAGTGTGCCTCTCATGAGTCTCAAAACCCTCTGGTTGTTCTATGTACACCTCCTCCTCTATCACTCCATTCAAGAATGTTGTCTTGATGTCCATCTGGTGAATCTGCCACCCCATCTAAATTGTTAGGGATATAACTGACTAGATAGAAGTGTATCTGGAAACTGGGGTGATGGTCTCCTCATAATCTATCCCTTATTTATGTGCATACCCCTTTGCCACGAATCTAGCCTTGTACTTCTCCACGCTGCCATCTGCAACGTACTTGATCTTGTAGATCCTCGTCACCACCTCCTAAATATCATTCATCATGATAGAGATGTACTCTTGTACCATGGAATCTACCCACACCTGATGTTGTGTGGCTTCTTGAAAGCTGGAAGGTTCTACAACTTGAACTACCAATGCTTGGTACTCGTCAAGTTGTATGCACTTTCTCTTGTTCATTTTAGGAGCTCCAACAAACTCCTCCTTATCTCTTAATGTTTGGCGAACTTCTCTGCTAGTTCGACCACTAGTGGTGGGAGGTTCAACCAAATCCTCTTCATCCTGCCTTTGCTTCTCCGCTTGCTTTCACTCGATCCTCTACACCTGAGGAAATGCTAGTATTAGTCACTGTAATAGATCCCTATGATTGTCCCACAGGTTTCCCATGTTGTTGGACCAATGGAGCTTCAACTAGCTGATTCTAATCACCTGCAGGCATCTCATGAGATCTCTTGAAAGCTCGGTCCTCCTTGAACTTTATGTCATGTCTCGCTACAATCTTCCTATTACTAGGAATGTAGATCTTGAATGCCTTTGAGGATTCTCTATACCCAACAAGGAACCCCTTTAGTGCAGTCTAATCCAATTTGGTGCACTTCTCATCTGGCACATGGCAATAAACAATGTTGTCGAAGATCCTGAAGTGACTAACTTTTGGCTTCTTCCCTATGAAGACTCCTATCGTATTCTTCCCCAATGCCCTATGAGGATTCTTGTTCTGAATATACACCATTGTGTTACATGCCTTTTCTCATAGAAAACTGGGCAAATCCTAGTCATATAACATTGCTTTTGCAGCCCCAACTATAGTTCTATTTTTTCATTCTGATAAACCCCTTTAGTGCAATCTGATCCAATTTGGTGCACTTCTCATCTGGCACATGGCAATAAACAATGTTGTCGAAGATCCTGAAGTGACTAACTTCTGGCTTCTTCCTTGTGAAGACTCCTATCGTATTCTTCCCCAATGCCCTATGAGGAGTCTTGTTCTGAATATACACCATTGTGTTACATGCCTTTTCCCATAGAAACCTGGGAAAATCCTAGTCATATAACATTGCTTTTGCAGCCCCAACTATAGTTCTATTTTTTCATTCTGATACCCCATTTTGCTGTGGATTCTATGGATTTGTCCACTCTCTTTTGATTCCTTCCTTCGCACAACAATATGTGAAGTATTTATCAATATACTCTCCACCATTATCTAAGTGAAGCACCTTGATCTTCTTCCCTATTGCATTCTCTACGAGAGCCTTAAACTCCCTGAAACGATCAAAGACGTCATCCTTGGTCTTCAAGAAGTAGATCCAGGTTTTCCTGGAATGGTCATCAATAAATGTAACGAAGTATTCGGCCCCACTGAGAGCTCTAGTGGACATCTAGCCACAAATGTTTGAGTGCATAAGTCCTAACACACAATCTTCTCTGTTGTCACTTCTTAGGAATGTTTCCTTAGCGTATTTTCCAAGCACACACCCTTTGCACACATCATCGTGTTCTGTGTCAAGTTCTGGAACCCCTGTTACTATCTCCTTGAGCATCTTGAGTGCTCCATGGTGTAAATTGTTGATTTCTGGTAGCATCAGATGTGCTCTAAGCCTCAAAATTTGCAGGGAGGCTAGGACACATGTATTCCACAATAACTAGAAATCATTTTGGAAAATTCCACTCAGAGACAATTTATTAAAATAATTAATTATTTGTAATGGGTGCCTAAGTCTAAACTTAGGAAATTAAAATAATTAAAGGGTATTAATCAAACTGAGGGTGAAACTTCTAGAAGAAGATGGAGATTGAGTCCAAAATGATCGGAGCCATTGATTAGAATCTAATATGGGTCATTGATTACTCAATTGGAGGATTATAAGAAGGACTTCGATGGGCATTCGGAAGACACATTGGAGACAGATCAAGAGATCGAATTTCTTAGAGAGGGCAGCGCAACAGTTACTAGAGAATCGATTGAGGAGATTTCTTGCAGTGATGGGCAGGGATAGTTCCAGAGGGAGATTTCTTGATCTGGGAATACATCGTAAAGGAGGCAGAGAGAGATCCAAAAGAGGCAGTGTAAGCTCATGCAGAGCTTCAGAGAAGGTTCGAAATTCAGTTGCGAAGTTGAGTTCCTGAGCTAGAAGCCGGGGTGTGAGACCGAAGAGACAGAGGAACGAAGCTCCAGATGGTAGGAGATCCGGGAAGAGGTGACAGAGACTTTTGAAATTTCTAAGTTTGACACGTTAGAAATTCCTACTACATTATCTGGTTTATTTCATCGACTTGTTTATTCCATTAACAAGTTATTTATACATATAAATACTGAAAATAAACACAAATGCAACCTTAACTCATATACAGATCAACAACTGAAATGCTAGACAAACACACAAGGGACACCATTATTTTTGGACAATTGTCCCCAGAAAAACCCAATGCAAGAAAACCGGTGCAGCAGTTCTGAGGGTTTTATTATTATGCATATTTCTTGAGTACAACTAGGGTGTCGAAATGGCTCACCCAACAGAGATTGTTACATGACAGTAATACCTCTTCTCGGAGACAGATATTCAGCCAATCTGCCCCATGAAAATCTTTTCGGCGCTTCTCCTAGGCACTGTGTCAGCCTTGCTAGCCTCAGCATAGCTCTGGAACCCTCTGCGTTAGCCTTCTGCCTCTTTGTGTCAGCTTTCTGGCCTTTTGCATCACCCACACAGGCCCCTCAACCTATGCGCAGTCTCTAGTTGCCTCTGCGTCAGCCTCTTCAGTCATTGCGCTGACCCTTAGGCACTATCTCTGCCTCTCTACTATGCACTCATTGCCCCTCACTGCAACATATCACTTGTTCGAATTTTCTCAGCAAGCCCCGCTCCAGAAAATTGAACCCACTGATCAATCTTGGTGTGTTCACCAACTGACCCTCAAGCCTCTTCTTATACTTTTCTTGTTGGTCCTTCAATGACCGAGATTACATCTCTAATCAACAACTAAGATTAGATTTGGCTTGATCCATGTCATTTGGAACCTTCTAACCCAGTTTTATATTAATACCCATTAATATTTTATTTTTCCTAAGTTTAGACTTAGGAACTCCATTAAAAATATTAATTATTTTAATATCTCCTTAACCAGATAGAATTTGCCCAAACCATTTCTGGGTCTTGGAGATCTCATGTTATTTAGCCTTTCCACCAATTTTCATGGCTAGATCACATCCAATGCTACCCCAAATTAACACTCCCTCTTAGCAAGGACTGTGCTCTAGTAATACTCCACACTAAGCATCACTCTAATTATACGGCACCAGTACCTGTGCTGATTCTAGACCTCCCCGCCCAACATCCTCTGCACTACTGCATCCTATACTACTGCCCATAGCTCTGCCACTGCCACTGCTACATCTGTACTGCAGCTCCCTCTGTATCCATGTTGATGCTGGTCCTTTCTCCCAACACTGCATCTGCATTAGACCCCCCTCTCATCATGCTGCATCGTGCTACTGCTAACTGCTACTGCACTACAACTCAGTTACTGAGAAGTAAGTAACTGACCCACCCAAATACTGACATCCTTGCCAGGCTAGAAACACTCCCGATGTTGAACCTCCCTCTGCGACTATCTCATGCTTGCTCTGCAATCTCTGCATTGTTGCAACACCTTCATGCCTCTCACACCCCTGCAAACCCCTCTGTGCCATCCTGCACTGCTGCAACGTCCACCGTTCCTCTCACACTGCTGCAAACCCCACTGCACTTCCAAGGACTACTGTATTGTAGCACTCTTTGTCCCTTCATCCACATCCATTTCTACTGACATCCGCCATTGTGCTGCTCTCACTTCAGGGCTCCCCTAGCCAGGTATAATCCAAGAGTTTGGGTACCTCAAGGATCTTGCCCCTCATCGCCTATAGTCTTCCTAACTACTGCTCGATGTCTCCCCACCTCTTCTCTAGAGGTGCATGAGCACTCATGGCACAATCATCATCCTCCTCTACCTCCTTTTCCACCTTTGTTGGCATTGCCTTAGAGTCAGACGCATCTCCCTTATTCTTCTTCCTTGGACACTAGTTCGCATAATGCCCCAGTTCCCCACAGTTGAAGCACTTTATCTTGGAGAGGTACTTTTTCTTCCTCTTCTCCTGCTTCCCCAGAGATGCCAGAGCTGCATCCTCTTCCTCCTCTTTCTTGACCCAGACTCCTTTTCCGCTACTTCCCATCTTGGTCAGCCATCTGATCTCTTCTTAGCGAAGAGTTGCCCACAATTCTTCCCAATATGGAAGATTCGCTCTGCCCAAAATGCTCTAGACAAATGTCTCCCACTCCTCAGAGACTGCATTTAGGGTGGTCCTCACGTTCAACTCCTGATCCGACGTGGCCCCTATGGAAGTTAGTTGGTGCCGGATCTCCTTCAATATGTCGAAGAAGTGATCTATCTGCTCCCCCTTTTGCATCTGGTATGACTGCAGTTGATTTTCTAGTAGCATCTTCCTCTGCACGGAAGTGCCTTGATACAATGTCTTCAATGTATCCCACATTTCCTTTGCCATCTCCTTCTTAGCAGTATGTTGGACCACATGATCCTTGACCCCATCAAGTATTATGCATTTCGCCTTAGCCATCGCATCCTCATACCTTTCATTGTCAGCTGAGTCGAATGGGATGTCCACGGTTCTCAAGGCGAAGGCCTTGATGTGATGTCTATCCAGAATGGACAGGATCCTGGCCTTCCAAATCACAAAGTTGGAAACCCCGTCCAGCCTATCTTGATCCCTCAGTCTGTTCATTTCCATCTCCGCTCTTCTCCTCGACTCCCTCTAAGTCTCGACTTCCCTCCTGGAAGTTCTCTCTTAGAATCCCTCTGAGTCTCGATTTCCCTCTTGGAAATCCTCTCCTCAACTCCCTCTAAGTCTCAATTTCCCTTTGAAAATCCTCGTGCCAACTGTCAAACCTCTCCTCTCCAATCCCCTTTTCTCCTGTAACACTAATCTGGATTTCTTAGCTAGAAATCTGCCTAGGTAGCAACTCCCTCTACCTTGGTTTTGTCCCGTTAGGTACTATTCTGCTTCGACAGAAACAACACCCCACCAGCTTCCCAATCCATAATCTTCCCATAGCTCCCCAGGCCTCGGCAACTAAAGAACCTGAGCCTTCTAGCTTTGTGCAATCTCGGCAAAGGCTGAATCACTCCTCTGGCCAACTGCGTTAAGCCTACCTGGCTAAGTAAGATGACGTGGCTCTTCATGAGCCTCTTCTGCCTCTCTCTACCTCGCGTTGGCCCTCTTTGGCTCGAAATTATGACACAGGTCCTCTGTGTCACTCCTTCTCTGCTGCCTTCTGCTTAGGAGCAACTCTGTCTCTCGGGACAACTGCTACTGCTGCAAATTTCTAATATCTGCAAGTGCCTTCAGTCCTCCTGTGATTTGCAATGCTTTGATACCATGTTGAAATTTCTAAGTCTGACATGTTATAAATCCCTACTGCATTATCTGGTTTATTTCACCGACTTGTTTATTTCATTAACAAGTTATTTATACATATAAATACTGAAAATAAACACAAATGCAACCTTAACTCATATACAGATCAACAACTGAAATACTAAACAAACACACAAGGGACACCGTTATTTTTGAACAATCATCACCAGAAAAACCTAATGCAGGAAAACCAGTGTAGCAGTTCTGAGGGTTTTATTATTATGCAGATTTCTTGAGTACAATTAGGGTGCCGAAATGGATCACCCAACAAATATTGTTACACGACAGTAATACGTCTTCTCGGAGACAGATATTCAACTAGTCTACCCCACGAAAATCTTTCCAATGCTTCTCCTAGGCACTGCGTCAGCCTTGATAGTCTCAGCGTAGCTCTGGAACCCTCTACGTCAGCCTTCTGCCTCTCTGTGTCAACTCTCTGGCCTTCTGCGCCACCCACACAGGCCCCTCAGCCTCTGCACAATCTCTAGCTGCCTATGTGTGGCTCCTGCTACCTCTGCGTAGCTATGGCTGCCTCTGCGTCAGCCTCTTCACTCACTGCACTGACCCTTAGGCACTATCTCTACCTCTCTACTATGTACTCACTGCCCCTCGCTGCAACAGATCACTTGTTCGAATTTTCTCAGCAAGCCCCGCTCCAGAAAATCGAACTGACTGATCAATCTTGGTGTGTTCACCAATTGACCCTCAAGCCTCTTCTTTTACTTTTCCTGTTGGTCCTACAACGGCCGAGATAACATCTCTACTCAACAGCTAAGATTAGTTTTGGCTTGATCCATGTCATTTGGAACCTTCTAAACCAGTTTTATATTAATACTCATTAATATTTTATATTTCCTAAGTTTAGACTTAGGAACTCCATTAAATTATTAATCATTTTAATATCTCCTTAACCGGGTAGAATCTGCCCAAACCATTTCTGGGTCTTGGAGATCTCATGTGCTTTAGCCTTTCCACCAATTTTCATGGCTAGACCACATCCGATGCTACCCCAAATTAACACAGACCCCAAGATAGGTTGACATAGTAGTTGCGCAGAGCCAGCATGGGGCTAGCCATCTAGGGCCTAGATCAGAGTCGGATCGTTAATGATAGTGTGAGGTATTTCTCACTAATATTCTGCCAGTCAAATTCTCTATATTGGATAGCCAACAAGGCATCCAAAGATTGTATTCAGAAAACTACTGCTTAGTAATACAAACCCTCAGCTGCTGCACTGGTTTTCTCGCAATGGGTTTTTTCGGGGACATTGTCAAAAAATAATGGTGTCATAGGTTGTGTATTTATTTCTTGCTCAGTTTCTTGTTTCCGTATTTAATTTAATTGGTGAAGGCTACAGTGTATTAGTTTTGGTATTTGCTGTAGGATGTAGTAGATAATTTGTTCAGTAATTCAACAAATAGAAGATAATTAATCAGTTGTTGCAGTAGAAATTTGGGTCTTCCAAATTTTCACATGGTATCAGAGCACAGGTGAAGCAAGAGAGAAAAGTCGGAAGAGCCCAACATTGAAGAGAAGGAGGGAATTCAAAGTGCTACATAAGCAGCAAATCGAATCCCCATAGGGATTACGCAGTCCAGGCCAGGAGAGAAAAATTCTCATGGGAAAATATCTCTCTCAGTGAGTCAACAGAGAGAAAGATTTCCAGATCAAAGTTTGCCAGTGTCAGAGGGAGCAGTGCAGAAGCATCAGCATAGAGCAGTTTTCTGGTGAGACGCAATTTTCTGTAGCAATTGCTGGGGCAGAAAAGCATCAAAAGGAAGAAGGAGACATTGTTGAGGGAATTTCTTCCTCAAAGAATTCCTATCCAGGGAATTTGATTTCTCTATTGTTGAGCAGAAGTAGAGAGGATATGATCTACAAACTACAGCAGGGAGTGAGTAGGCTAGCCTAGTGCTGCGTAGAGGAGAGAGGAGGCAATTCGACATTTTATTGGCAGAGATGGTAGCTAATGGGTTGCGAGATCAGGATTAGTTGGAGGATGCATCCAACTATGTGATATGGAAGGCAAGGATCTCATCCCTCCTAGATGAGCACAATCTCAAAACCTATGTCGACAATGTGGTAGCTATACCTACGGATCCAGATCCGCTCAAGAAGTACAAGGGTGAGATGGCAAAGGCCAAGTGATTGATCCTCGACGGAGTGAGAGATCACATAGTGTGTCACATTGTTGCAAGGATACTGCCCAGTAGATGTGGGAAGCATTGGCTACGCTATACGAAGGATCTTCCGAGTAGCGGAATATGTACTTGGAGTAGAAGATGAGATCCACGCAGATGCAAAAGGGGGAACACATTGATCTGTTCCTAACAAAGCTTCAAGAAATCTGAGACTCTTTGGCTGCTGTGGGGTCAACACCTCAGCCTACCGAGATAGTGAGGCTGGATCTGAATTCAGTCTCAGAAGAATGGTAAGTGTTTGTGCAGAGTATCCTGGGCAGAGAGAGATTTCCAGATTGGGAAGGAATGTGGGCCGCTCTTCAGCAGGAAGAGATGAGGAGAGACTTAGTCAAGTACAAACTTGATAGCAAAAACAACAATGGGATGAAGCCCAAGGAGGAGGAAGAAAATGCAGCCCTTGCATCTAAGGGGCAGTAGGAGCAGCGAATGAAGAAGAAATATGTTTCGAAGATCAAGTGCTTCTGGTGTGGTGAATTTGGTCACTACGCTACATAGTGTCCTTTCAAGAAGAAGGAAAAAGATGAGAAGCATGATCCGAAGGCTACATGCACAAAGATCGAGGAAGAGGATTTTGCGATGGTTGCCCAGATAACTCTAGGGGAGAGATGGGGTGATGTAGTACTGTAGTTCAAAAGAACTACAGATGGGCAGGATCCTTGAGGAGTCCACCTCTCGAATCAATACATTTCTACGAGATCCCAGATCAGAAGGAGTAGGATGGACCAGTGTCAGTTGGTGTAGAGGAGTGCCGGAGTGACAATTGCAGTGGTTAGGAGCACCAGAGACTGAGAAAAACTGGTAGCAACGCATTTGGCACAGTGCAGAGTCAGAAACAACACAGAGGCTTCAGAGAGACAGCACAAAGACTAGCAACAGTTATAACTCCAACAACAGATGCATCATGCTGAACACCTGTTCAATAATTTTGGATGCTTTTCCGTTGCTGATGTAGTAGCAACAAAAGTTGGAGAAGGCTACAGTGTTGGCAGTGCCAGTGCCAGTAGCAGCACAGATGCAGAACTTATGAAGGTTGTAGTATAGATGCAATGTTGGTAGTGGCAGGTTCAACAGCAGTACAGATGCAACATTTGTGCGGTAGTTGGTGGGCAGCGATGTCAGACATCAACAACGCAGAGGGAGATGTTACGGAGAAGGGTGATGCTTCAACAAGTTGCATTACTAGAGTGAAATTCCTCGCTAAGAGGGAGTGTTGATTTCTAGTAGCATCGAATGTGCTCTAAGCCTCAAAATTTGCAGGGAGGCTAGGACATATGTATTACACAATACCCAAAAATAGTTTTAGAAAATTCCATCTGGAGATAGTCTTATTAAAATAATTAATTATTTTTAATGGGTGCCTAAGTCTAAACTTAGGAAATTAAAATATTTAAAGGGTATTAATCAAACTGAGGGTGAAACTTCTAGAAGAAGACGAAGATCGAGTCCAAATGATCGGAGCCAATGATTAGAATCTGATCTAGGCCGTTGATTACTCAACTAGAGGATTATAAGAAGGACTTCAATGGGCATTTGGAAGACACATCAAAGAGAGATCAAGAGATCGAATTTCTCAGAGAGGGCAGCATAAAATTTGCTAGAGAATCGATTGAGTATATTTCTTGCAGTGAGGGGCAGGGATAGTTCTGGAGGGAGACTTCCTGATCTTGGAATACATCGTGGAGGAGGCAGAGACAGCACAGAGCTTCACAGAGGGTCTGAAATTCAGTTGGGAGGTCGAGTTCCTAAGCCAGAAGTCGGGGTGTGAGACTGGAGATACAAAGGAACGAAGCTCCAAATAGCAGGAGATCCAGGAAGAGGTGATGCAAATCCCTAGAGATGTTGACGTAGAACTGCGTAGGCTGGCGCAGTAGCTGTGCAGAGCCAGTGTGTGGCCAGCCATCCAGGGCCTAGATCAAAGTCAGATCGTGAGTGATAGTGTGAGATATTTCTCACTAATATTATGCCAATCATATTCTCTGTGTTGGATAACCAACAAGGCATCCAAAGATTGTAATCAGAAAACTACTGCTTAATAATACAAACCCTTAGCTGTTGCACTAGTTTTCCTGCATTGGGTTTTTCCGGGGACATTTGTCCAAAAATAACAGTGTCATGTGTTGTGTATTTCGTTCTTGCTCAGTTTCTTGTTTCCGCATTTAATTTAATTAGTGAAAGCTACAATGTATTAGTTTCAGTATTTGTTGTAGGATGTAGTAAATAATTTGTTCATTAATTCAACAAATAGAAGATAATTAATCAGTTGCTGCAGTAGAAATTTGGGTCTTCCAAATTTTCACATAAATGTCCCATTCTCCTATGACATAGCTCATTCAATTCCTTCCAACTGTTATTGTCGCTGCCTATTAGAGCCATTGGAGAATTGCGCTGCAACCTATACAACCTGTTGCTTCGAACTCCAATCTGTCTCAACCTCTTCTAGCTCAGGTGTTTGACAAACACCTTCTTCCCTATGAAGTGGACATCATATCCCTTATCATGTAGTTGGGATACTGAAATCAAGTGCATACCCAATCCTGGCACATGTAATACATATGTAGCGCTGGTACTTGCTCATGACTCCCTCTAAAAATCAATTGTGCCCCTCCCTATGGGAGTACACTTCGTTATGTTTCCCATCGTAATCTGGAAGTCCATCTGCTCCTCATTGTAGCTAGAGAAATATTCTCTAACCCTTTTCATGTGAGTTGACGATCCACTGTCTATATACTAGACACCCTGTGAGGTTGAGCCTAATAAGCAAGCAAAATTGCCCTCCAACCTGGAAGACAATTCTAAAGCCCCTGAATATGAACTTTGTCCATGGCTTTATTGAAGAATTTACTGAAGACAATCTTCCATCTGACACTGATTTTTCTCTAGCAAACTACTGCAAAACCCTTTGTACCCAAACACGAAAAACTGCTTAGCGAAAATATTGATCTGCTTCACTGGAATAACTTCCCGGCTTCACTACTTCCTGCTAGAACTGCTACTAGGCTCTGTGAGTTTTTCCTGCCACCTGTACTGGAAAAATTGAACCCTCTACCCAATAGTTCGAACTGCCTGGCCAACTTCTACGCAAATCTGCAAGTTGAACTGCTATAATCCCTCTGAATTTGGACGATTTCTCCCTTTTGCTTCTGAGCTTCCTGTCCGATCAAATCAACTCTGATACCATGCAAAAATTTCAACTATTGAATCATTTGGAATTAATTCTTCTAACTGTAAAATTAATTATGTAGTTTATTGCTATGACAACAATGAATTAATCACATTGAAATCTTCATCAATAAAATATTGTGGAAAATAAAAGTGTTGGACACTGAGAAATGCTAGCATGCACACATAAAAATGACACGTTAGTTTTGGACAAAAGTCCCCAAAAAAACCATTGTGGGAAAATAGGTAGTAGCAGATGAGGGTTCATATTATTATTTGCAGCAACAAATTTGAGTACAATAATTTGGATACCAAACTGGCAATCCAATCTGAGAAAATCACTAGCAAAATTATTGTGAGGATTTTGCCTCACCCTACATCTAATTTCAGCTCTAGAAACTAGCCCCTCAGCTATTTGCAGTTCCCTCTGCGTCAACCTCTACGTAGTGCTTGCATAGACCTTGCTGCTATTGCTCTGGAAACTTCTAAAATTTGCAACTCTGCTTCTCTCTAGCTCTAGAACTGATTCACTGGCCCTTCTGATAAAAATCATGACTTCAAGCTACTGATTCACTAGCCCTTCTGATAAAAATCATGACTTTGAGCTACTGAATTGACTGCCCCTCCATCTAGATCAAACTGCACTGTTGTTGCTGCCTATGCAGTCCTTGTGTAGACCCTCTGGGCATACTCACACTCCCTCAATCTGACTCTCTAGACTTGGAAAATCTTCCTCCAGATACAGCTGACATCTGTTGCCACATGCTACTCATGGACTAACTCGACCTCCACTACTGACTCACTCCTCATATTGGGAATTCGACCTACCTTGACAACTGAGTATATGCACTTGTGTATTCTCCATCTACCATCGACCTCTTCTTATAATCTCCAATTGGAACTCCAACAACCATGATTAAAACTTAATTGATGGTTGAGATCATATCCAAGTCGATCCATGTGAGTTTCTAGAGAATTCTCACCTTTCTCAATTAATTACGATTAATTAACCATTTTTCCTAAGTTATACTTAGGAAATTTTAATTATTTTCAAGTAATTAAATTGAGCCATCTCTAGGTGGAATTTCCAGAAACAATTTCTGGTTTTTGGAGAACTCATGTGTTTTAGCCTCTCCACAAAGTCTCAAGACTAGAACACCATTCGATGCTACACAAACTAACATTTAGCTTTTGTGTATGTTGTTAATGTGAAATTTGTATACTTAGAATACCAAATCCAAAAATCGAGTGTGACATTTAAGTATCGAAATATCCTCTTGATTTCTTGCATATGTGATTCCTTTGGTGCTGATTGAAATCATGCAATCATTCCTATTTATTGAATAATGTCTAGTCTCGAAGCTGTCAAGTATAGTAGAATCACAATCATAAACATGTAAAGCGTTGAATTGACATCAGGAGATTCATCATCCTTACTCAACTTTCATCAAGTAATCATAGGGATACTGACTAGTGCACATTCTTCCATTCAAAACCGCTTGAGCATCTCCTTAAGGTATTTGGTTTGGTCAATGTATATTCCTTCGTCGGTTTGAGAAACATGTAGTCCAAGGAAGAAGGATAATTCTCCAATCATTGACATTTCGAAATTAATTTGAAATTTCCTGAGTAAATCCATGACTCATATCATCGTTATTGCTTCCAAAAAATGAGATCATCTACGTATACAAGTGTAATTATTAAGTTGTCCTTTTACATATTGATGTAAATAATATTGTCAACAACCCCTCTTTTGAAGCCTTGTTGTAGAAGATAGTGGTCTAGCCTGGCATACCAAGCTCTTGGAGCTTGTTTTAACCCATAAAGAGCTTTCTTCAATTTGCACACATAATCTTTATTCTTGGAAAATTCAAAACCTTCTGGTTGTTCGATGTATACTTCTTCCTTTAAATATCCATTTAGAAAGATTGATTTAACATCCATCTAATAAACTTTCAAGTCTTTTGAACATGCAAAAAATTCTTATTGCTTCTAATATGGAAACTGGAGCAAAACTTTCCTCAAAGTCATTTCCTTCAATTTGTGCATATCCCTTACAAAAAATTCTCGCCTTATTTCTGATAATTTGTCCTTCTTCATTCATCTTATTTTTGAATACCCACATAGTCCCAATCACATTTTTATATTTCGATCATGGAACAAGTTCCCAAGTTCCATTTTTCTGAGAGTTTGATTCAATTCTTCTTCCATAGCATTCACCCACCTTACTAGATTGTGCAAAGACCCTTGGCTCTATTTTGGATAGCAAGGAAAAATTGACTTTTCCTGGAGAATTGGTCATTGTCCTTTGGGTTTGTTTACCTGCATCAACATCTCCAATAATTTGGTTCTCTGGGTGATGTTTTTGCACAGATTTAAAATTTGTATTGGATGAAGATTGTTCTTCTTTGTCCTTCTCTTCCTTTGTAATAATCTCTTCTTGGTCCACGTAGATGGTATCTTCTAAATTCTCACTTTTTTTTCTTGCTTCTTTCTCTATCCAAGCTTCATCTATTCTTACATCGATGCATTACACAACTTTGTATAACCCTTTATTGTATCATTTTTAAGCTTTGATTCTTGTTGAGTATCCAAGGAAGATTCCCTCGTCCACTCTATAATCAAATTTTCCCAAATTATCATCACTTATCTTCACATAACACTTTCTTCCAAAAATTTAGAAATACTTAACTGAAATTGGACTGCCTTTCCATAACTCATATGGTGTCTTATCGATTTTAACTTAGAGTTGTTCCTATTCATGATGTAAACTGATGTAGAAAATGCTTCTCTCCAAATTTATCTGTTAATTTAGCCTATAACAACATTGTTCTTGATGTTTCTTTCACTGACTTGTTCTTTCTTTCTACGACTCCTTTCTATTGTGGAGCTCTTGCAACTAAAAGTTGTGTCTTGATTCCATATTTCTCACATAATTCATTAAAATCATCTGAGGTAAATTCACCTCCTATATATGATCTTAAACATTTGATTCTTAGATTACTTTCATATTCATTAAGGCTTTGAATGATTTGAAAGTATCTAGTGTTTTTTATTTTGCTTTAAGAAATGCAACCCAAACCATTCTAGTATAATCATCAATAAACAACATAATTTACCTTTCACCTTGCAGGGTTGGTGTTCTTATTGGTTCGTGGAGATTTGTGTGAAAAATATCTAGTGGTATGATGTTGAACACTCCTTTGACTTCACGCTCACTCGTATCTATTTCCTATGTTGTCAAGATTCATAGATGGCACTTGTTGGTTTCGAGATTTTGGGCATATCTCTCACTGGTTGTGTTCTATTGATTTTTACCACACTATCAAAGCTCAAGTGTCCTACCCTTTTATGCCATAACCAACTCTCATATGTTTGTCCAATGTAGCATTTTTCTCATTGAGTTTCATCAAGAATATATACATTTCCTGGAGTACTTATCACTCTTCCCACTAATGTTTATGAATTAGTCTTGCTTATTTCACAATATTTAGCATCAAAAGTGAGATCATAATCTGATCGCACATTTGGCTAACACTTAAAAGATTATGTTAGAGTCCTTCAATGTACAAAACATTTTGTGCTTTAGTCCTATCCTTTTCAAGGCTTACAATACCTCTTCCATTGATTTTTGCAAATCTATTGTCTCAAAAACTCACATTTCCTACTTTTTCTTCTTTTAGAGTAATAAATTTATTTTGATCTTTGGTCACGTGTCTAGAGCACTTGCTATCAACATACCACTGAATTTGATTGTTTCAAGAATTACATAACTAGATCGCATTTTTCTATTGGTGGTTCTTCCTGGTTTTTCTTCCAAAACCCTTTTCTTGATTTTGTAGGACAACCTCGTGCTATATGTACAAAATTTTTGTGTCTATAACACTCTATAGTATACTTAAATAATGGAGAAAAGGAATTATTATTTCTATTATTAAAGCCATAAGTATCTTTGATGTTTTTGTCTACAAGCTTATTCCTAGAGGTTTGACGAGAACCTATTTTATAAATATTATAATATTTACACTCTCTTGCTCGATGTCCAATTTTTTTCCATAAAATACAATGACCAAGAAAATTATTTCTATGCTTGGCTATGTATGATTGCTTTAATGGAACAGTTCTTCTGGAGCTAATATACTTTGGAGAATATTTTTGTTTCTTGTCCCTTATCATATTCCTACATGCATTGTGAATGGACTTCTTGAGAGAATCAACATAACATTTTAGTGTAGTAGTGTTTCCAGACTACTCCTTACTTTTGTCCTTGCTCTTACCAAGATTGGAACTTTCAGGATTTTATTCGACTTCCTTTCTTGGTGACTTGGGATTTGCATCTTATTTGTATGAATTCTCACCCATATAACCAAGACCAATCTTGTCATATGGTGGAATTTGAATACTGAGAATAGCATCCAGGGTTTGAGAGCTTTTCATGTTGTTGACTGTTACACTAAAATTTGTCACCTGACTATTTGTATTTAGTATGGCTCCATCAACAACCATACTGTCCTCCTTGGAAAGTCTTATTACCTTGTCTCCATGTCAAACTCAAAAAGAGAGAAAATCTTTAAAAATCAATATAACTCT